>PVIY010003373.1:0-14448 GCA_004026745.1 Myrmecophaga tridactyla | reverse complement strand
CAACACTACCTAAAAAATTTTACCACAATTTGCCATCTGTGCTGGTTTGAATCTGTGTTGGACCCCAGAAAAGCCATGTCCCTTTCATCCTCTTTCAATACTGCTGGCTGAGAGTTTTTTGATTGTTCCCACAGAAATGTGACCCACCCAATAATGGGTGATAACTTTTGATTAGATGATTTCATGGAAGTGTGTGAGGGAGACATTAAGTCCTTCTCAGAAAAACAAAAGCTAAGGGAGTTCATCACCACTAAACTAAAAATACTTTGAAAAATAGGATTACAAGGAAACTTCCTCCACATGGTAAAAGGGCTAAGATGGTGCTCAATGGTGAAAGGTTGAAAGCTTTCCCTCTAAGATCAGGAACAACACAAGGATGCCCACTCTCATCACTGTTACTCAACACTGTGCTAGAAGTTCTAGCCAGAGAAGTTAGGTAAGAAAAAGAAATAAAAGGCATCCAAATTGGAAAGTAAGAAGTAAAACTTTCACTATTTGCAGATAACAAGATCCTATATGTAGGGAGATTCAAAAAATCTGCAACAAAATATCAGAACTAATAAAGGAATGCAGTAAACTGGTGGGATACAAGATCAACACACAAAATTAGTAGTGTGTCTATACACTAGTAATAAGCAATCTGAGGAGGAAATCAAGAAAAAATTTCTATTTACAGTAGCAACTAAAAGAAGCAATAATGGAGGAATAAATTTAACCAAGGATGTAAAAGACTTGTACACAGAAAACTGCAAAACACTGCTACAAGAAATCAAAGAAGAACTAAATAAATGGAAGGACATTCTGTGTTCATGGACTGGAAGACTAAACATTGTTAATATGCCAATTCTACCCAAATTGATTTACAGATTCAACCAATCCCAATCAAAATTCTAAAAGCTTACTTTTCAGAAATTAAAAAGCCAATTATCAAATTTATTTGGGAGGGCAAAGGGCCCTGAATAGACAAAAACATCTTGAAAAATAATAAAGTTGGAGATCTCACATTTCCTGACTTTAAAGCATATTACAAAGCTGGCGGGCCACGGTAGCTCAACAGGCAGAATTCTCGCCTGTCATGCCAGAGACCTGGGTTCAATTCCTGGTGCCTGCCCACGCAAAAAAAAAAAAAAAAAGAAAGAAAGAAAGAAAGAGGTAAAGTATATCACAAAGCTACAGTACTCAAAAAAAAGTTACTGGCATAAGGACAGATATTTTGACCAACAGAATCAAACTGAGAGGTAAAAAATAGACTCTCACATCTATGGCCAATTGATTTTTGACAAGGCTTCCAAGACCACTCAACTGGGAAAGAATAGTGTTTTCAAAAAAAGGCACTAGGAGAACTCGATAACCATATGTAAAAGAATAAAAGAGGACCCCTATCACACAGCATATATAAAGACTAACTCAAAATGGATCAAAGATCTACATATAAGAACCAGGATTATAAAACACCTAATAAATATGGGGAACCATCTTCAGGATCTTCTGTTAGGCAATGGTTTCTTAGACTTTACAACCAAAATACAAGCAATAAAAGAAAAAGTAGGTAAATGGGAACTCCTAAAAATTAAAAACTTTTCTGCATTAAAGACTTTGTCAAGAAAGTAAAAAGGCAACCTACTCAATGGGACAAGATATTTGGAAACCACATCTCCAGTAAGGTTTAATATCCAGACTATATAAAGAAATCTTACAACTCAATAATAAAAGACAAACAATCCAATTACAAATGGGGAAAGTACTTGAATAGACATTTCTCTAAAGAGGAAATACAAATGACTAAAAGGCACATGAAAAGAAGCTCAACATCACCATTAGGGAAATGGAACTTCAAAACTACAATGAACTATCGCTTCATACCTACTAAAAATGGCCACTATATAAAAACAAAACAAAACACAACTACAAGTGTTGGAGAGGAAGTGGAGAAATTAGCACACTATAAATTAGAACACTATTCATTGCTGGTGGGAATGTAAAATGGTACAACCCCTGTGGAAGACAGTTTGGATGGTCCTCAGGAAGCTAAGTATAAAATTACCAAATGATCTGGCAATTCTGGTATTAAATATATACCCTAAAGAATTGAAAGCAGAGATTCAAACTGATATTTAGACACCAATGTTCGTAACAGCATCATCACAACTGCCAAAAAACAGAAGCAACCCAAGCACCCATGAACCGATGAATGGATAAACAAACTGTGGTATGTATAGACAATAGAATATTATTCAGCTGTAAAATGGAATGAAGTCTTGATGCATGTGACAACAAGGAAGAACCTTGAGGACATTATGCTGAGTGAAATAAGTCAGACATAAAAGGACAAATGTGTGATCTCACTGTTATGAACTAATTTAATAAGCAAACTTACAAAGTTAGAATCTAGAATATAGGTTTCCAGGAGACAGACTGGGGTTAGAGATTGGGGAGTCAATGCTTAACTTGTTCAGAATTTCCATTTAGGTTGATGTTAAAGGTTTGGAAATGGATGGTGGTGAAGGTAGCAAATCATTGTGAGTGTAATCAACAGCTGAACTGTACAGGAGAATGTGATTAAAAGAGGAAACTGAACTGTAAAGGAGAATGTGATTAAAAAAGGAAACTTTAAGATGTTTATGTTACTAGAATAAAAGCTAAAATATAAAACGTAGGACCATACAACACAATGAACTCTTTTGTAGATGACGGGCTCTAGTTAATAGCACAACTATAAAAATGTTCTTTCATGAATCATAACAAATGTACGGTACTAATACAAGGTAGTAATAATACGATGGTATATGGGGAAAAAAATATCTAATGTAAATAATGAAAGATAGAACCATTTTAATAATCTTTCATCAACTGTAACAAAGGTAATAACTGTTAATAAAAATAGTAAAATTTATTTTTAAAATGCTATCATTTATAGTAACAAATGTTCCATACCAATGCAAAGTGTTGGTATATGGGAATTCTGCATTTTAGGCATCATTGTTTTGTAAACTCCGAACTTCTCTAAAATGGAAAAATTTTGGTAATGGATCATGCTGATGGTAGCACAACACTGTGAATGTAATTAACAACACTGAAATATGTATTTGAATGGGGTTAAAAGGGAAAATGGTAGGTTGTATATAGAGTAACCGAATACAAATTTTTAAAAATCCATGGAAGCGCACTACATAAACAGTACCTATAAGCTAAACCATGGACTGTAATTAATAGTACAATTATAAAAATGTGCTATCATAAATTGTAACAAATGTTCTACGGCAATGCAAACCGTTAATAGGGGGTATATAGGAACCTGTATTTTATGTATGATTGTTCTGTAAACTCACAATTTATCTAATAAAGAAAAAAAATGTGGCCGTATTGTTTGGGAAAAAAAGCAATTTGGAATTATTAATTAAAAGTTAAGAAAAATACAGTAAAATATATTAATCAAGAATCTATTTCCCAGAGCCTGCCCATGCCAAAAAACAAAAAAAAACTATCACACATCTATTTGAGAAAGACCCAAGAAAAAGGGGATAAATAAAATCAACTTAGACTAAAATCAACTTAGATGAATCTTCAAAAATCTGAAAGTGGCATGTACTAACTTAAGTAACTGAAATCTGCTCTGTAATTTGTTTAAACAAGCAATTGAAATGAAAAACATTCCTCTAGCTGTGCTGGCATGCTAGCTGGCAGTATTTACTAATCAACTATTTTATGACTTCAATAAATTTTGCCTGAATACTTAGTAATTCGAGATTAACAAAATTTTTTTAAAAGTTGGTGACTCACCTCTAAATCAGTTCCTGCCAGAGTTGCTCCTCTAAGGTTACAGTTCTTCAACTTTGCATTCTTTAATGTAGCAACTCTCAGGTTAATTCCTGTCATTTGACTTCCTTCCATATCCACACCTTTCAGATTAGCACCTAAAGTGAACATATTTTGGGAGTAGTCTGACTTAAATAATACCAATAGTTATCCACCTTCAAAATACTGTAAGATGATATAATGGAGGGGAATGATGACAGGCTCCTACAATGTGGGTAATGAATCTGACTTATAAATCTCAGTCTTTCAACCAGTTTATAGTCTAAGATTTTATATATAAAGAGTTTACTGTTGAAGATTCATTTGCTCATGGTATAAATTTAAAAAGTTTTAGGGTATTTTTTGAGAGGAGGAATTTGATTCTTATGATAATTAGTGCTCATATAATATGCCTCTACAAATTTATGACAAAGGAGATAAGTGCTATGTCTCCTCAATATGCAAGTAAACAAAAACCACAACAAAGCTAATAATGAATTCCTAAGCAAACTATTAAATCTAAAATGACAAAAACTGCTTGGCTTTGTGCAAACTAAAATGTTTCATTCTGATTAATATAAGAGTATTTTGTTCTATTTGAAAGCTTAAGATATTGATACTTAATTCTCCCAACTAAAACCTCCTTAAATATTAGAAGCTGGATTTCCTCTAAGTTTTCAATTGTGATCAGCATATTAACTAAGACCAAAGACGCATCTTTTTCCTATGCAAATTCTCCAAATATGATGACACAAGAAATCTACCCCTTTTAGTTATCCTCCTTTCCCCGTAACAATTATTTTGACGGGCTTTTTACTTTATGGTATGCTTTCCACATGAACAGGGTAATTTTAGTTAGGATCTCACCTTCTAAATTGGCTTTGAGACCAGAGGGATCTTCAAAATTACACAGTTTCAAGGATGCCCCTTCTGCATTAGAACATAGCATCTTGACCCCCTGGAGATTTGCACACTAGAAAAGAAAAGAGGAAAGTCCATGTTTTAAAGTAACAATTTTGCTTGTAAAATAAATGAAAAAATAGAAAAGAGAGGAAAAAAGCTCAACTCCAAACACTTCGAATTAGCTATTTTCTGTTTATAACAGACTTTTCCAATTGAACCCAAACAGAATAGAGAACCCAAACAGAATAGAGAACTTACAGAAACAGGCCTTTTAAAGGAATTATTTTAAAAGAAACAAATTACTGCAGCATGCCCACTTCATATAAACATAAGGGTTTAGATAAAGACATTGGGAGCATCAGAACTATGACATTCCTATTTCTATTTTTATAAATGGCCTTGAGTGTAACGATTGGCAGTCAAACTGTATGGGTAAGGAAAGCATAAGCTTGCCAGGATGTGGGTTTTCTGTCCCTTATTAAAGTAGGAATCAAAAAATGAAATTCTTGGTGTTCTGAGATGCTACTATCATCTTCATCTTCAAAGGTCAGAATACTAATGCCAGCAATTAAAGGCACCATCTAGCTACAAAAACACTAACAGGCTGTTACACAAACCATTGTTTATAACACTGTCAACCTTGAACATCCAAATCACAGTGAAAAGTGATCTTTATATAGAGCAAAGAGTAATAAGGAAGTAAAATATACAAAGGTTTTAAATTATTAATTCATCTCAAAGGCTTCAATGCCGCCATCAGATCTGAACTCTAACAACTACAAGATAAACCAAGAAGCTTATTTATAAACTTGACATTAATATCAGACCTTCTTCATAAATTGTGATTATCAAAGTAGAGGATAAATGTGAAAATCTTTTTAAAAATTGTAAGACACTGTATGAATGATGTTGCTGTAAGCAGATCAGTAATCTAAAATCCTAAGGTTGATCAAGTCATACCACAACCATACCTATCTAGAAAAATCCTTGTTTCTTCTTTTATAGGCACAATTTCATTCACCATACAGTCAAATCTAGTACAATGGACATGAGTTACAAACTACTTCAGATGACACAGCCTTGACAAACATGTACATGTTCCCATCTATGCTCATGCCTTTACTGAACAGAAGGTAGTGCAGAAGCTCTGACCAGATAAAAATGATAATAAGGACCTGGGAGGACCCAAATAACTAAAAGATGACTGATTTCATAACAAGACAGGAAGACGAAACATACAAATCTGGTTTCCTTTGTAACAGTCCCGGGCAAAATAGACTGTAAACATTAACAAAAGTTTCCCAAGGTGATTATGGAAGCACTGCTCTATACTCAGGGTGATACTATGGAATCACAAAAAGAAACAGATACACAAGAAATTTCAGAAAAGTTTTCTATCTTCAACCACGTCAAGCATTTCACCTTTTATTTATCAAATGGTATAAAGCAGGTCATCAACCCTGACTCCTTAGAGCACAACTAGTAAACCCTAAATTGCAGCTAAAAGAAGTGTACTATCTTACTATATTGAGAGGGCAATGTATTTTGATGAAAACAGTTATTTCTGTTATTTTTGTTAAGTAGAAAATGGTCTTAAAAATCATCTTAATCTGTGCAAAGAGATAAATTAAAAAATATTTAAAGATGAAATTATATGGTTTGCTTCAAAGTAATCCAAGGAGAAACAAAGGCATATCTCTTTTTACTGCACTTTGTAGATAATGCATTTTTTACAAATTAAAGGTTTGTGGCAACCCTGCATCGAGTCAATCTATCAGTGCCATTTTTTCAATAGCTTATGCTTGTGTCTTTGTATCACATTCTAATTAAGGTATGTACATTGATTTTTTAGATATAATGCTATTGCACACTTAATATATTGACTACAGTATATGTAAACATAACCATAATATGCACTGGGAAACCAAATTTTGTGTGACTTGTTTCATTGCATTATTCACTTTATTGCAGTGGTCTGGAACTGAACATGCAGAATCTCTGAGGCACATCTATATATATGAAACAAAATTGGTCCTCTGTTGATATTTGTTGAAGCTGGGTGATGGAGCTACAGGAGGGATTTACTATACTATTCTATTTTTAAATATGTTTTCCAAATAAAAAAAGTCATTAAAAAAAAAATAAGGGGGTGGTGTGACGGTGGCTCAGTGGCAGAATTCTCTCCTGCCATGCCAGAAACCTGGGTTCGATTCCCGGTACCTGCCCATGCAAAAAAAAGAAATAAGGAAAAGAAAACACAAACTTTAGATTCTAGTTTCTGCTCTGCAATAAACTATCCATTTGGCCCTGGGCAAGTTTCCAGGACTCAGTTTTTTCAATCTGTAAAACAACAGGGTCATGCTAATAATTAAGGTCCCTAAGCATTCTTACCATTCCAGACTGGAAATATGCAATAGATAGGGAACAGGCAGAGTATTATAATAGCTTCTATGCAGCAAAATAATATCAATACTGGGAGGGAGAGCATGTAGAAGAAACACTTTAAAGCATGCTGCCAAAAGAGTGAGGCACAGACACAGGGACAACAACTGAGAGGTCACCTTGGTTTAGAGCAGAAGTGGATGGTTCCTGTGGAAAAATATTCACTAACCATGAGGGAAAGAAACAAAGGTATAAATTGGGTGAGAAGTTCAGTAAGAACCATTAGGTGAGTCCTATGTGGCAGAGTTCTTGCAAGCATCTTATTTTGTAGACACTGCATATATACAGCTATTAATTAGCACCTATCTTCAAATGTCAAGGAAAATTAGAAATTTGTTTTGACTCTCACAGCCCTATTCATTCTTGGCAATGACTCTCCAACATAAGCCATTTTTCTTCTTTTTTTTTTAATCATTAAACTTTATTTTAATGGGTCTCAAAATTTTGTGATAGATTTTTGGTCATTGTTTTCTTACATTTAAAAAGTACTGATTTTAAAAACTAGTAACTTAAAACTACCACACAAAAACAAATGCTTCACAAAACATTCCTTTCCTTCTGAAGGTTTTACGATGCATTGTTATCATTAATCAGTCTTTTACTATTAAACTTACATGGCCAATTTAGACAACCAGTTCTGAGAATGTTCTTCCACCCTGATTAAGACTTGGGTGGCAGGTGTTATGGGTAACATTCAATCAGCTTTCTGGGCAGACTTGGTGATCTTGCCAGCTCCAGCAGCCTTCTTTGTCCACTGCCTTAATGACATCCATAGCAACTGTTTGTCTCATGTCATGAACAGCAAAACGACCCACACACATGCACTTGCCAAGAATCAAATCAATGATGGCAGTATCACTAGATTTCAGGAATTTGGGGCCATCTTCTAACTTCTTGCCAGAACAGCGATCAATCTTCTCCTTCAGTTGGCAAATGTGCAAGCAATATGAGCTGTGTGACAGTCCAACACAGATGCATAGCTAGCACTGACTTGGCCTGGATGGTTCAGGATAATCTTGAAGCCAGCTGCTTCCATTGGTGGGTAATTTTTGCTGGTACCAGTCACACTGCCATGAAAAACATCTTTTACAGACACGCTCTTGACACTGAAGCCTACATTGTTCCTAGGAAGAGTTCCATAGTGCATTTCAACAGACTTGACTTCAGTTGTAATGCTGACTGGAACAAAGGTGACTACCATGCCAAGTTTGAGAACAACAGTCTCCACTCAGCCCACAGGCACAGTACCAATATCACCAATTTTGTAGACATCCTGAAGAGGCAGACGCAAGGGTTTGTCAGTTGGATAAGTAGGTAGCAGGATGAAATCCAGACCTTCAAGCAGCATGATTCCACTGGCATTACCACCCTTAGCAGGTGATTTCCCATCCCTGAACCAAAGCATATTAAAACTTGGCTCCAGCCTGTTGTCACCATTCCAACCAGAAATTGGCACAAATGCTACTATGTCAGGGTTGTAGCCAATTTTCTTAATGTAGGTGCTGACTTCCTTAATGATTTCCTCGTATCTCTTCTGACTGTAGGGTAGCTCAGTGGAATCCATTGTATTAACACGAACTATTAGCTGTTTCACACCCAGTGTGTAAGCCAGAAGGGCATGCTCACAAGTCTGCCCATTCTTGGAAATATCAGCTTCAAATTCACCAACATCAGCAGCAACAAGCAGGACAGCACAGTCAGTCTGAGAGGTGCCTGTAATCATTTTTAATAAAGTCTCTGTGTCCTGGGGCATCAATGATGGTCACATAATACTTCGGTCTCAAATTTCTATAGGGAGATATCAATGGTGATACCACACTCATGCTCAGCTTTCAGTTTATCCAAAACCCAGGCATACTTGATGGGACTCCTTTCCCATCTCAGCAGCCTCCTTCTCAAATTTTTCAATGGTTCTTTTGTCGATTCCATCACATCTATAGATCAGATGGCTATGAGTGGTGGGACTTGCCTGAATGTACGTGTCCAATAACAACAATGTTGATATGAATCGTCTCCTTTCCTATTTTGGCTTAAGATGTAGTGATGGTTTTCATGACATCTGTGGCAAACCCATTGTGCAAATAGCCATTTTTCTTCTTAATAATTAACCTCACAATTCTAAAGCACCTTAGTTTATCAAGTATAAACTATGTGATATGGAAAGAGTAGGTATTAAGAGTTTCACCTGACATAAGAAAATTATGACTCAGGTTCACAGTAATACTATAATTAAACAGAACTCAAAACCAGTTATACTGACTAGCCAGTCTGTTTCTTCTTTTCTTTTTGTGTTCTTAACAAAAACCAGCCAACCAGGGATGAGCCTGACCCTGGTACCATGGGGTCAACAATACCTATCTGAACAAAAAGGGGAAAAGAAATGTAACAAAATAAGGTATCAGTGGTTAAGAGATTTCAAATAGAGTCAAGAGGCTATTCTGGAGGTTACTCTCATGCAAACTTCAGCTAGATATTGCTAATAACCATGGTAATTAGCCTTACAGTATTCCTGTAAACCCTAAAGAATACCCAGGGCTCTAATTGAGAGTCTATAAAAAGCTCTCCTCATTAAGTTTATTTTTCAGAAATACAATCTTCAAATGGTTGCTAGGTCAGATAAGCCCTGAAATTCAGCGTTACCATTCTCTCCAAGAGTATCAACCAATTATATTCCTGTTCCCCATAATATAACATGAAGAAGTTAGAATGGTCATCGCCCAAATAAGAATCAAAGAAGGAGGAGTTATAAAAGAGAAGACAGGATTTAACAAATGAGTATGACTACTGATTCATTATATTAATATTTCTTTTTAGTTTCTAGTATCTTAGAGCAGCTAGAAGGAAATACCTGAAATGGTAGAATTATAATCTATACTGTATTTTGCAATTTGTTCTAAAACTTCTTGTTAAAATGTACTTTGAAATTTATCATTTTTTGTATACATATATATTTCACAATAAAAAATGTTTTTAAAAAAACACTTAATCCCCAAGAAAAAAAAAATGAGCCAAACTGCCTCACAACATTTTATTTATTACCTAAAGACTAACTCCTTCACATTTTTTACTTGTGCTGTTAGCCTTTTGACTATTTTGCTGCTGATTTGAACTTTCACTGTAAGAAAGAATAAGGGTATGAAAGTAACTGAAATGTATACCGGCAGATTTTGTTATGAGCTCTGATATAAGCTTCATGGGAAAACAGTCTGCAACTAACGAATAAAACATTTACTGAGTAACTACCAAAAGAAAGGTGCTATAGTAGGTGCTGTTAATTCAAAAGGTATAAATTTATGGACCTCAGTATTAAGAAGCTTCAAGCTGTTAGAGATTAGTGGATTTCACTGTTGGTTCTGCTTATGTCCTTTAACCTCAATAACATAGGTAACTGTTACATAAATACATACGTATGTATATACACATATACACATGTGCATACATACACATATGCAGAGAGAGAGAGAGAGATAAAATGTTAATTGCCGAGAGAGAGAGAATAATTAAGATGTTAATTGCCAGAATGATGCATACTATATTTATTTCAAAATATCTCTGCCAAATACTTTTAGAGCAATAACATTTTCCTATTCCTATTTCCTCCTGTTAAATTTCAATTCCACCATGAGGATTTATCATAAAGAACTCTATAAACATTAAAATGAATAGGTTTCTGTAAAAATCAATAATTTTTTTCTGATAGGTATATTAGAAGAAGCCAGAAATAAGGCTGAATAGAAGATTTCAAAGGTCCTAGTTTTTAGCTTTATAGAAATTCTGATAAATAAAATACACTATACTGAGGAGATCATAATCTAATTTTTTATTAGTTGCTATGCCTTCCAGGCTATGTTTAATCAAGGATGTAAAAGTAGCAAAAACAACCTATTTCATTTTAGAGCCTTAGGTTTTATCATCAATGTAGCATATTGCCTGTTTTCAAGTAAACACTCCAGTAAGAGATATAATTGCTACTCTTTGATACTCTTATAAGTAGACTAAAGATCTATTTTTTTCTTTTAGCCAAAAATGATTCTTACATCAAGTACTGATCCAGAGAGATCAGCCCGTTCAAGGTTTGCACAGCACAGATTAGCATGTGCAAGATTGCAGCGGCTTAAATTGGCCATTTTGAAGTTAATGTACCGAAGGTCCAAACGAGAAAGATCAGCACCACTGAAGTTTAAACCCTAAAATTAAAAAACACAAATGGTCAAAATATTTAAGCAATCTGTTTGTATTACATTTAATTATTATAGCAAACCATCAAGTTTTTAAAAGGAATTGAAGTTCAGTCACTTGGAATTTATTATAAAACATGATGGAATGTACGTACATAAAATAAGGGCCTTTAATGGATTCCTGGAAAAGAACCTCTATACATTCACTAGAATGAAGCTGGCTATATTCATTTATGTGCAGAAGTTTCCAAAGAAGGATCTTTGTTAATCACACATCTGTAGATATGTGTTAATTTAGGTGAGCCTGAATATTTTAAAATTATCTTATTAATTTACATAATTTAAGAGTTTTATTTAAAAACTGTGCATTGTGGTTTTGAAAATATGCTACAATATATAAAAATAAAAATATCTGCCACTGTCTATACATAGCAACTGAAGAAACAATTGAATTTTTAATTGTTGCAATTTCTCTGTACTACTCCAAAACAGCTGTATAAGACATAATTAGGTTAAAAAAATGCTATGATCCATAATTAAATTATATCTTGCATGATAAATGAAAATAAGGCAAAAAAAAAAAGCCCCAAAGAATGTAAAACATCATTCACAAATACAAATAAGCTGTATAAAATTCTGATTTAAATACCTGGCAACGCAATTCTGATTTAGTTGGAGTGGCTAGTAGAAACCGGACAAATTCCTTTCGGGATATTGGTGAATGATCCTCTGGTGGTTGAGAATTCTTGAAAAAGATATTAAGAAATTCGTGAGGCATTTTTGGAGATAGCTACAATAAATGCAATGTCTACTAGTGTACAAAAAGCTTTACCTTTATTGCCACTTCAAGGTGTTCAATCAATGAGTCAATACCAAAAAATCTGGCTTCTTCTAATACACCTATCAGAAAAAAATATTATTTGATTTTTCAGAAACCTATTCATTTTAATGTTTATAGAATTCTTTATGATAAATCCTCACAGTGGAACTGAAATTCAACAAGCACTCAATATAAGAGAAAAATAATTTATGTTTGGAACATAAATATAGAATATTTTAAAATATGTAAAAGAAGGTTTTCTAAATAGTTTACATTCTACAAAAGAAAAAAAAAGAAAGCTAATTAATTAGAATGAAAGTCTTCCATTCAGCAAAATCATTTCTGGTAATCACTTTAAATAGGCCAGAGGCAAGAAATCATAATATCACAGTGTGTAGAATAACTGCTTTAGAGATTTGATTGTGACTCTAACAAAAAATGATTAGTTTACCTAATCCTTACTTTTCACTGACTTTTTAATGGAGCTGGACCAAATAGGTTTGTCACAAGTATCCTTACTTACAGATTCAGAAAGTTATGGAAATTAATTTTAAAAGGTTAGCTACATGAAAAATGTCAAAAGTTTAATTCCAAAATCTTTCCTATAGGAGAATCAACCAAAAAAATATTTCCAAAATGATAACAGGGATTTCACCTATCATTTACTTTTCTTAATATGGTAAAAAAAATCTTCATATGCGGAATATGTGGAAATAAATTAGGGATCCACTATCTTTTTTTTTTTTCCTAATAAAGGATACCTACCTTTAAATTGATTAAACTTAGCTTCATAAAAATGTAGTATTTTTTACTGCAAGCCATTACAAATTCCCGATGACTATGTTTGGGAACATCTGCAAAAAAGAGCATGGCCCTACAAGAGCAATTTTCTAGCTAACTTCGTCTATATAAGTGACTGGGATAATGAAGGGCATTCAAGGTGGGAAATCCATGGCTGGTTCAGGCAAGGTCATTTAATCCCATGGGGGCCCCCTTTCCTCATCTGTGAAAAAATAAACGAGTTGGACTAGATGACTCATCCGTTTTTTCACTGAAAAAAATATATATACATATATATATATATATATATATATATGTAAGTATCCTTCATATGCCAGACTCTCTGTTCAGCACAGAGAGTGCTATATATAACAAACTATAATTTGTTATGGTTGTTAACAAATTGTTTTAGAGCCCTGATTTATCAGTCAACTTGCATATTTATCAGATGTACTGTATGTCAGGCAGTGGACTATGTTGGGAATGCAAAACAAGTAAAATTCAAGATGATGTGCTAAAGAGAGGCCAATTGGCATGTGAGTGAAAAAGGGATTAGTTCTTACAGGGTTTTACTTAGATTTCCCAGGAGAGGTGCCACTGGAAAGGAAGGGCATTTCAAAAGACCGAGTAGTTGGCAAGGCTAAACTGGAAGCAGTTGGCTAGGGGAAGGAAGTGGGATTTCATCTTGGAAGTGAGGTGCTGTCTGGCTTTTCAGCTGAAAACAAGCAGTAACCCATAGGGTCTGCAAGATCTACTATCTTTTAAATACAGGCTTCAGTCCTTAGCTGAATCTACTTGGTAAAAAACTACTAAAGACTCAGGAATTTCAAAGAAAATGAAACGGCATAATTCCTCCCTTCAAAGGATCCCTGTTAATAAGGGTAACAAATATATAAGGGAAATATTTAATCAGAAACATAATTAGACAGAAATATAGAAAGCTATAAGCAATTATTTGGGAAGAATAATGCTATCTTTTCTGCGAAAACCCCAACTCCACCTCCAGTATTCTAACTACCAAACAAAGGTCACCTAATTTATGGTGTATTGCTCAGGTAATCACTCTGGCATAATGCTTTCCAGTCCTTTAACAGAGTGGCTCAATCTCTGCATTCCTCATGAAGGACAGCCATACTGCGACATCTGTTCCTGGTAGAAACCTACCATAGAAGGGGTTCTTGTGGGCCTTATTCTGTTTGCCAAGGCCATCTGAATAAAACAGAACCTCTCAGCAAATATGGGAAGAATTTTCATCTTAAAACTTCCAGAAAGGCCTTATAAATACATAAGACATCCATGGAGGTCAGTAGAGGAAAGGAAGTAATATTTAGTGTACCTTGTATTAGTACCAGTCAAATTTAAATTTGAATCCTAGTTCTACCCCTCACTACCATTTTGCTGCAAGAGAAATTACTTAATCTCTCTCCCTCACCCTAAGTCTCCACATTTGTGGAAGAGATATTAATATGTTCCTCAAGTTTTTAGAAGTATTAAATGAGATAATGCAAACCTATTATTTGTTATAATGTT
>PVIY010003372.1:0-114146 GCA_004026745.1 Myrmecophaga tridactyla | reverse complement strand
TAAATAATCATTACTGGTGAGTGCTTATTTGAAATGTAATTATAATTTTCTATATATTTGCCATGGAAAACTCATAATCAATTTTTGATTAAGGTGATTATCAACTGTGACTAGATGGTTTTCTTCTTTAATTTAGGTGATCTTCTATTCCTTCAGAGAAGTTGTACCTGAATTCCTGGATTAGAATAAATATCTACTTTATGCTCCCAGAGTTCCATGTTCTCTTGTTTTTCATAGTTTTCTCAGTCAAAAATTTACTCCTCTTTATGTAATTATTTGATAAAAATTTGCCACTGTGCGCATTTCTAATAGTACAGAAGATATCTCTGTCTTTGATCCCTGTTATACCCCAGCATTTGGTATGCATCTGGCACACAGTCGCTGATCAATAATTAAATGAATGAATGAAAGATTTCAGTTGTGATATGGATGAAACTTGGGAGAAATATTGCCTTAGCAGCATTCAAGCTTAGTACGATTAATTCAGAAGAAAAACCTAGGTACATATCATGAACATTTTACAAAAAAGCAATCTGAAAATAAAACTGGAGATAAGAGGCATTTCATGTAAAAGCACACACACAAAATCCTTCTAATTCACTAAGAATATCACCAAAAATATTAAAACGAAATATTTCTTCTGAAATTCATTTTATCATAAAAATTTATAAAATATAAAAATGTCAATCATGATCTCCTGCATGAAGGTTCTTTATTATGAGTCATTACCCTTACAGTTTATCTTATGTTTTGGGGGGAGGTGCATGGTCTGGGAATCGAACCCGGGCCCTACAGCTTATTTTTTAATATACACATTTTTATTGCACTCAGTATCAATGTGAAGAATGTAAGTTTCTTTATGGAAGGGAATTACTTCAAGGGTAGGCTCAGAGGCTGAAATTCTCACTCACTTGCCTTTAGTTAGTTCTCCTGACAAAGCCATGAACTTTATAATCCTACAAGAGATGGAGAAACTGTCATCAACCAGGATAAAGCTGATCTCCCACTACAGCTACACAATTGCAAAGAATCATCCAGGGTCCTGGTTTGCCAACTTTTGAAGTAGTATAATGAACATTCACTTATAAAAAAAATCGAGTCAAAGTTGTTTTTTACTTTTTTTTTAAGTTCAGCTGCCCTCTGGAGGTTTATGTTCAAATAATAAGAAAACTATCTATATAATGCTAGAGGGAAGTTATATAATAAATGAAAGTTTTGTTCCATTTGTACTGTTATTACAACATTGTTCCAGTAGTTTTCCATTCCATGGAATAAAGTCCATTGAATACCCAAATTCACATCTGGGAAAATATCTTAGTCTTTCATTTGATAACAAAGCTCTCTTTTCTCTTATCTTAAATTATTCAGGAAGGTAAAGATAAAGCAACACTTACATTATAGTGAAATAAATGATCAGTGGACAGTTATGATGGTAAACAGGGTGTGTTAATTCATTCATGCATGTAAAATTTTTTATTGAGTTCTTAAATGCTAATGCAGGTGGTAGTGATGGTTATAGGTGTGGAGAGTTGCTGATAGAGAAACATAACACTATAATCAAACATCGATACTCAGTTGAAAAAGTTACTTATTTATATTGCTATTACAGAAGTGCCCAAATATTTTGTCTTAAAAAGAAAAGCAAATGCTAATGTACCCCATACTAATTGTTAGACACTGTTCTAAGTTCTGTGTGTGTACTGTCTTGCTAATTATTTTTAAAAAGCTCTATGAGATAAGTACTATTATTACACCCATTCTACAGATGAGAAAGGTGAAGCACAGGGAAGTTAAATGTATTGCTAAAGGACATATAGCTTAATGGGTAGCTGGAATTGGACTAAAAAGGCTGACTTCATATTTAGAAAGTTTTTAGTAGGCTGATGGAGTATCGTGACCATGTGAATCCTTGTATATAATGCCCTATCACAGCTTCAAAACTCTACTATATCCAAGACCATGCTTGAATAGAACCTGCTCATTCATGAGCAGAGGTAATAATTTTGCATCATGATGCAAAAGACCAGAAAATAAGGACATATAGAGGGCGTGAGTGTTACATTAAGACATTTTTAATTGTTTCTGGTTAAAGCTTGTGAAGCGACATGGAAACCTTGTAGAGTTTTGTAGCCAGAATAGGTAGGACTTAAATGTAACTTATAAACAAACATAAAATTAGATAGTGAGGGCAGGAGTTTGAATGAATAAACATTTGATAGACTTTTTTGGGGGGTGGGGATGGGGGTTCATGGTCCGGGAATCAGACCTGGGTCTCCCATATGGAAGGCAGGCATTCTAACCACTGAACTACTTGTGCACCCTTGATAGTCTTTTAAAATTCTCTTTTCAAGAAGTAGCTTTTAGGGTAGTATCTAAAGGAGAGACTACAGACTGTCTGAATTCAAATGCTGATACTTCCTTCTACTAGCTTTGTGGCCTTGGGCAAATTCGTTCACCTTTTTTATAATAGCAGTACATATGACTAACAGTGCATATTAAGAGTATATTTGTTGTATATTGATAAAAAACATTAATTTTTCACATTATTTAATGTATTGATGTAATTAGAGCACTATCAGGCATTAGGAAACAGTCATTAAATCTTTCCATTGGACTACAAGATGTCAAGGTGTCCATCCTCAGATATTATGATTTAATTGATTTGAGGACAAATGATAATT
This sequence comes from Myrmecophaga tridactyla, assembly GCA_004026745.1. NCBI lineage: Eukaryota > Metazoa > Chordata > Mammalia > Pilosa > Myrmecophagidae > Myrmecophaga > Myrmecophaga tridactyla. The sequence continues at coordinate 111,465 of PVIY010003372.1, read as the reverse complement.
TAGTCTGCTTGTATCTGTGCTAGCTTTCACAGATAGATAAAATTATCAGTTGATAGAATCTGCCTTACTAGAAAAGTAGAGTTTACATTGTTTTACAGTTTGGATTATAGAATTTAGTGAATGTTATGCAACCCAAACAGGAAAAGAAAATGACTATTTTTATCCAAGATAGGCAAGAAGGGAGAGTAAAATATAAAAATAGAAAATACGATAAACATGGAATACAATATTGGAAATAAAATAAATACAGCAAAAAGTATAATTGATATGAATTGACTATTATCACCAACTTAATTCAAACAGCAAAATTAAATCAATGACAACAATAAATGTTTATATGGTCTTATAGAACATTATTTAAAACAAAGGTATGGAAAGTCTGACAATAAACGAAATGAAATATATTGAGAAGTGTAAGCTATATAAAGATAAGTCCAAAATAATTTAACCTTAGACAAAAATATTTCTAGCAAATTAAAATAACGAAAAATAAAGTGCTAATAAAAGAGCAATAGCTCACCTGAATATAAATATCATGAGCATTTATGTACCTAGCAATAAAATTCAACATATATTAAACAAAAAATCTTGGAATTAAGGGATGAAATAAATCCACAAATAGTTGGAGATTTTACAAAAATAAATGGACATATAATTCAGAAGAAAGTGAGTAATGATAAAAGGTACTCAGATACTACATTTAATTAAGTTAAACAATGGACATTTAGTGTGAAATGTCACATCCAGTGCAGTAATGTTTTTAATAAGCACCCAGAAAAGGCAAAAACATCATATACTCCAGACCACAAAGAAAGTTTCATGAGATCCCAAATGATCAAAATCATTCAGACTATGTTACTTATCAAAATGCACTGAAGTTAGAAATAGCAAAATAATATCTTAAAACAAATTTCTCTGGCAAATAATTTATATCATTTGTATAAATGATAATAATAACAAAAGTACAAAATAAAATGCTGGCCAGTCAACACTGAATTAAGTGCCCTTCAATTGATTTGTATAAAATGTAGGGTCACATTATTGTGACATTAATGAAATTTCTAGGATAATATAGTGTAATTAATATTCTAATAATTCACAAGTATACTTCTAGATCTAAACCTATCCACATCCTGCTTGCAGTTTGACTCCACCTGGTGGTAATTAATATATCTATGGAATTAATTCTTACTCCTGATTCTATAATTTCCTGTGTTTTTAGCACTTACCTGGTGACTTTTTTTTAATAAGTAGATCAGGAAAGTTTTTTCTGGGAAAATCCTGAGACTTAGGAATCCACAGTACTCCTCTTTCTGAGACGAGTTTCCTGCTATTTGCTCTGTTTCACCCTCTTATTTCTCATAAAAAATTATCTGTCTTTATTTGAGAATGAGAGTTGAGTGGAGGACAATGACTGATCTCTAAATGTTGTATATCTTCATTTGAGCATTTCAATGAATAAATGTCTGAAATGTTTTATCTTCCCAAACTATCTCCTAAATTCCTGTTGACGACTTGTCTTCCTTTTTAATAAAGTAATATGAAGTTTCCAAAATAATATACTCAATTTCTTACTGCCTTACCAACTTATATTGCTATCATGTCTCTCCCTTTTCATTCCTTCACATTACAGCAGGTACATTTATAAAGCCAATCCTTCCAGAATTACTCTCTATAGTGCTTCTCTTATTGCCTCAAAAATCTCACCCTGCTGATTAAAGATTCTTCCTTATATGGTTACTTCTTCTCTTTCATCAGTGATTATTTTCAACAGTATTTTGACATTTTAGAGTCCTCATTATAATTAACAAAACTATCATTACTTAAAACAATAGCATCCCCCATTGCCTTCTGCAGGTAATCCTTTGTGTATTCCCTTTATTGCCAAAACACTTGATTCAGTTTCCTCTAATTATTTTTTGTATGCCCTCATTTTACTTTCCCTTGATATTTACCTTCTGAGCCCACTCATCCACCAACAAATTATTGATGAGTGAGCTCGTTAATCTTCATGATGGAACTTATCATTTATAGGCTATTAAATCCCAAACATATCTATATCCCATATAAATATCTGAGTCCCAGTAGTCTATACAGCTTTTTTTGCATATTTCTGTTTTAGTGTTCCACAGACTTCTAGACCTCCTCAAAATTAAACTAATTCTCTTAGGAGCAAATCTAGTTTTACTTTTGCATCATTTACTTAATTAATGGAACCACCTTCTACCCACTTAATTCAAGTTGAAATCTAGTCTCCAATCTTCATTTCTTCTATATACTCTCTATGGGAGATGGCATAAAAGGCACCAAAGCTGTCAACGCCCCGATCCTCGAACTTGTGAATATATTTCCTTATGTTGCCAAAGGAATACTGAAGATGTGATTAAGTTTGGGGACCCTGAGAATAAAAGATCTCCTGAATTATTTAGGTCACCCAATGTAATCAATTGAATCCTTATAAGTAGAGAACCTTTCCAAGTCATGGTCAAAGATGGAGTTTGAGAAAGATCCAACAGTTTTGTTTTTTGGTTCTGATATGTAGGCACTGTATATAAGGACCTAAGGGAGGCCTCCAGGAAGTAAAAGTTGCCCTGAAATAACAGTCAGGAAGGCAACAAAGACCTCTCAATCCTACCACCATATAGAAATAAATTATTCCAACTTCCCAGTGGGCAGAAAACAAAAGCTTTTCCTGTAGATACTCCAAAAAGAATGCAGCATACCAACAATGTAGACCTGAGACCCATACTGGACTTCTGACCTAACGAACTGTAAGATAATTAATTGAGTTATTTTAATCCAGTAAATTAATGGTATTTTTATATCAGCTGTAGAAAATAATATACCAATTCCTACCTAACTAATTTTTCTATAGGTGCCTCCAAAATATTTCTTAAATCAATATCCTTCTCTTCATTTTCATTACCACCTTAACTGACACCACAATAATCTTTTACTTAGTTTATATCAGGTAAAATTTTCAAAGACTTGGAGATGGGCAAAGAGATTACTGGGCTTTCTTTCAGTGGAGTGGTGAACATTAACTGCAGAACTGCTGGGAATTATCTGACTCTCTAAGGTATATCTCTTTGACTGACTTTCTATTGACAAGGCCATTTTATAATTCTATATGGGAAGAAGTCAGCTTTTCGGAAAAGGAATAGCAATGCAAATGGCTATTTACTAAAGAAATATAAATAACTGATAAAGTTGATTTCTGACTTGTAGAAAAGATAACCCCAAGTTATAACTTTTTCTCCCTAGAAGGTAATAAACAGCTTTAACCTATTAGTAAATCAATTTTGGTCTTCATGATCATAATTCAAGGAGTGGAATGGTGCCCTTACCCACTACTGGGCCTGCAGTACCTTGCAACTGAATGATCAATGCTCAAATGAATTTGTTAGAACTCATTATAACACCTTGCTATTATTCTCCTTAGTTAATGATTTTAAAAATATTTTTGATGTGCTCATTTTATATTTGTGTGAGATGCATTGTTTAACTTTTTGAGAAATTGTACTTCATCACTATCTTAAAATCATAATAATATTACAAGTAATTTCCATGTCTAAAATCATCAGTAGGCCTTCATTTCTTTCAGAATACCTTTCAGACTTCCTAAATTAACATTCAAAGGTCTTCACAGCCATTTAAAAACCTTTCTTCATCTTTCTAGCATCTCCTTTATGTGTGTTCTACATTTCCTTCATTTCATGCTGTCTTGCCTGTATCATGCTCTGCTTTACCTTTTGATTTATCTGGAACATTTTCATTGGCCTCTCCCTTTCCCTTCCCCTGGATAGTTCCTATTTAATCTTCATGTTTCACTTTAAATGTTCTTCCTTCTAGAATTCTTTTGAACATCTCTGCCTGAAATGCCACTCCTTCATATTCCAGTAGCATCCTACACTAACATAGCATATATGATAGTCCCTCTTTCACACCACAGTATCCAACGGCTTTTAATATATTAAATGTTGTATTGTTAACAGACATACATGTCCCTAATGTTCAGACTGCTGTGTAGTGTGTATATATACTCCCTTCTATATATTCCCTTCTAACCCCTGCTATCTCTTATGCTGGTTGTTTGCTGCCTAATTAAAGTATAATTTCTTTATGAACTCATTGCTTCCAATAATCAAGCCATTTATGCTTGGCCTGATTCAATAGCCAGTTGGAAAAATCAATCTCACTTCACATCTATTTATTGCTTTTATGAGATATTTTTGGCTTTAATTGGAGCAAATGTAGATATGTAAAACATGGTGAGCTTGGAGGAACATTATTTTTTATTTAAATCCACTAAAATTATATACATGTGCATATATATCTATATCTAATATATTATATATAATATGAAATAAATCAATTTTCTCTTTAACTTTATAAAATCTCAGTGATTTGAAGTTTAAACTATAATTTGAGTAAAAAATATTTTTTTTAGAAAAATATTACCATTACTTTCCATTATTCATAAAATAAAAAGATTATTAAATACTATAACATATACTGTTGACACTTACTTACTTTGTTCAAATTGGAAGAATTACTTTACCTCAAGGGAAAACAAGTGTGACATTTTATCTGCCAATACTCATCACATGCAGAAACACATAGGAACATGCAAGAGTTTGTTTTTTCATATATTTGGTGATAGCATTTGTCCCTACTTAGCTTTTTGCCAAAAGTCCTGTTCTTGTTTCTTTTGCTGAGTGATTGGGAATACTCATTTGCATTTTCCTCAGGCAAAATTCTTGTTTAAAGGGAATGTGAACTCTAACGATTACGAAATGCTTCATTAGCTTATTAAATTGCTATAATTAAAAGTCTAACAGGAATTATCTAATAACCTCCTTATTCTTTTTCTAGCACATAATAAACACAATATTTTCTATAGACTCTTATTTTTATGATCTTCCAGTGATCTTTCTAGCAAGGAAAAATCCAGTAAGAATAATTTGATACTTAATTATTAATTTGACAAAGTTGGAATATACAATTGTACCTTTAAAATGAAAAGTCAGGGTGGCACATTTTTTGTGAAGTATTTATTGTGTCCAATGAAATGTGCTTTTAACATAAAATCTAGAAGAAATTTCCAACAAATAAAATTGTAATGTGGATTTTCACATCTTGTGTTATCATTATTGTTAAAACATATGAAAAATTATTGAATTTATTGACTTTAGACATTTTGAGAATATCTGGATTCTGTGACAGTTATCAACAATATCATAAAATAAGAGTGTCTATGAAATAGATAAGTTCTCATATGAGGGAAAATCAATAACAGGATAAAAATTGTTTAGTCTTTTATCTGACTAAGTGATAACTTTTTGCTGGGCAGTTTCAGTGCTTGGCAACTCTTTTTTTAACTGTTGAAAGCACATTTTCATAAATGAATTATTACCTATAGTCAATGGTTAAACTTAGGGTTCATCGTGTTATTCAGTTCCATGGATTTTTAAAAATTTATTTTAATGTCATACATATAACATAAAGTTTTCTCTTTTAACTACATTCAAATGTATAATCCAATGCTGTTAACTGCATTCACAATGTTGTGCTACCATCATCACCATCCATTGCCAAAACTTTTCCATTGTCCCCAATAGAAAGATTTTATAAATGATGCTATATATAGAAATATAGGAGGGTTGAGAGTGTTAAATCTATTGCACACTACGAGAAAATACTCATGTTAGTATTAACAATAGGCAAATATAATTTATCAACCCACTTTTTATATAACCTTTTAGTTTTACTGCCATTTTCATATCTATAAGAAAAGTCTAAAATAGCTTTAGGTTTAACATATGGAAAAGCCTTGATAAAGGATTTCAGAGAAATTCTTCATCATATTTAAAAGTGGGATTGATAAAGTCATCTGGGTCAAAAGAAGTTATTTTATTTAAAAGTACTGATCGGGACATAATCAGCTAGAAAGGGACATAAAGGTTGTCTAGTCCAGCCAACTCATTTTACAGATAAGAAAACTGGGAGCTATGACTTACAGAGGTTATTTTTGCTGACAAAAGCACTGTAGCTGTTTATTGGCAGAATAATGAACAGAAATTTTTGACTCCTAATCTAATGCTCTGATCACTATGTCATGCTGGGCTTTCAATATGTCAAAATATAAGATTAATTTTTTTAATCTACTAATGAAATTTATTTTATATTAATCATTTCTATATAAGATAAATAAGATAATAGTAATAAATTCATTTGCATAGTTTTAAAGATTTACAAATTGCCTCATTCAGGTGATATAATCAATTGTTTACCATTTTCACACAAATTTTCTGGCTAATTTTAAGTGAATATTAAAAGTGCCATGAAAGTGAAATGAGGAAGTATGAAAATGCATATTTCTTGCTTCTTGAAAAATGAATCAGCTATCCATTTTTTATTAAGCACATCCATATGCATCAGATACTATACAAGACATAGAATAATTGCTACAGAGAGATTAGTGAGCTGGCTTTGTGAATTACACTGGTGATATTGAAATTTTTCAGAAAATTTGAGGCATAAATTCCTGCAGGGTCAAAAAATAGGGTCAGCATTGCATTTTACATAGGTTATTCAGACAAGTGCAGTATGAAGCATATTGGAACAAGATTAAGGACAAGAGAAGAAGTGGAATTAGCAGTCAGGGAAATAACATGAAGGGTTTATAAAGAAGTCATGTGAGAATGAAAATAGAAAGGAAGAAAAGGGTTCAAGAGATATTAAGCAGATAAAATGTTAGGATTTGATGATCAAATAGAAGGAGCAATTAAGAAGGAGAAATCAAGGACATATCCTAGATTCTTGTTTTACTGCTTGTGTGGATTTAGTAATTCATTAGTAAGAATGAGAATTCAGAACGATTGAAAGTAAAAATAGGTGCAGATTTAGATATTGCATTTGAGATATCTGTGAGTCATTCAAATGATAATGACAAGCAAGTAGAATTTAGGAACATGGGTCCAGAGAAATAAAATTTTGGAAATTATCAGCATATAAGTGGTAGTAGAGGCTTGTAATGTGGATGAGGTCTCCTAGGATTTGGCTATAAAGCAAGTATATAAGGTTGAGAATGAGCCCTGCAACATTAACTTTTGAGATAGGAGCTAAGGATGACAACTTGAAAATGAAATGCTGAAGTAATTGAGATAGAAATGAAACTAAGAGAGAGCAGTGGTAGTGGCACATTCCAAGAAATAGGTGGAGCTCAAGTTTCCTCTTTGTCTGTTAATATGTTCTATTAAGGACGGTCAAGTTAAAGGGTAAACTTACATTTTTTTTGCACAAGACATGGGCATGACCTCATATAGGGATTGGCTTATTTTACTTTCTTTCTTTCTTTTTAATTTCCCCCTGAATTTCATCTTAAGGCTGAGGTATTATCCAATCTACTGAATCAGAGTGTGTTAGATGGGGTGGTACCTGGTAATGTGCATATAAAAAGTACCCTTATGAATGCTATATTCCACAAAGTTTGAAAGTACTTTATTTAGATGGGAAAGACTAAAATGAACCTAAGGAAACTGCCCAAGAGTTCCATTATTTAAACCTGCCCAGCTAGTATATATTAGCTAGTATCTAGTAGCAGCATGAGTACTTAAATTGTTATTAATGTAAGTGAAGAACAGAATTTGTAATTAATTTACATTTACATTTAAAAGTTGAAACTTGATTGAGTTAAAAAATTGTTTTTAATCGTATTTGAAACAATTTAGTTATGTAAACATATTTTTTCATCTGTAAATTTGGTAAATTAAATATACATCAAGAAACGGGGCAGCAGCCAGTCACAAGCTGGCAGCGACACACATAAGAGGGCAATGGTGACTATAGCTCTCAATAATTGACTTCTGAGAAGATAGTGGATTAGGATAGGCAGAGTTCAGCCCTGTTCCATGTAACAACTAGAGAAGTGACAGAAAAATGACCAGGACAGCAGTTCCAGGATGCGAGTGACCCGAAAGGGTTTTCTACACTATATAGGGCGGTCCTGGATGAAAAAGAGGAGGTGTTGGGATGGAGAGAATGGGGTGAATGTGTGTAAGATCAGATCCTGACAACTAGGAACTCCTGGAGAAACCTGGAAGCTAATATATTGGTTTTCCCCTGCACGCAGAAATCACCCAGCTGTAGCACCGAGCATATCACTGACCATGCACCCATGGCTCTCCCAGGTCCCACATGACCCCACAATACATACCCTGCTCTACATGCCTGTACCATGCCCACATCACCATGCCTCACATCTATGCTACACCCCAAGATCCACCCGATGCCCTGCCTCATACATCCACACACCCACACTCTGCCTGCATCCCGTGCCCTGCCCCACGCCTGTACTCAAGCCTCACGTCCCCGTGCTATGCAGACTTATCGGACCCACAAGCAGAGCCTCTATTGAAGTGCACACTACCCACACCCCAGCCCAGGTGTTGGCAGCTTTCAGAGCACACAAGGACCAGTGGACCTGACTGGAATTGCACCTGGTCTCCATCCAGCTCAACCGGCTGCTGCATTTAGGAAGGTGTGGACCTGAGGGGACAGAGAGGTCCACAAACTCCACCTGCTGGGAAGAAATGGAAAGTTCAATATGGCAACCTATCTATCTAGGTTCAAACAGGTCCTCATATAGAAATATATCCCCTGCATGGGCTTCAGGCAATGGTTTTGCAGGGAAATTACTGAGAAATCAAGTGCAAAAGAGACCGTCAATACAAACAAGAAATTACAAAACCTTTGACAAGTGAGAGAAATCAATTTTCAAAATAACCCTATCAAAATAATCAAATACTTTGAAATCAACAGGAAATCCCAAACATATGAAGATTCAGGAAGATATGGTCCAGCCAAATGACCAAAATAAAATACTAGAAGAAATGTGGAATTTGGAACAACTAATCAAAGATGTTCACACAAGTCTCAAATAAATTCAACGGGTTGGCTAATGGCATAAAGAATATCAAGGAGACCAGAAGAGCATAAAGAAGAATTTGAAAGAGTAAATAGAAAAATAGCAGATCTCACAGTGATGAAAGATACTGTAGACCAAATTTAAAATATACTAGAGACAACAGCAGAGTTGAAGAGGCAGAAGAAAGAAGAAGTGAAATAGAGGACAGGATAATTGAATTTGAATGCATGAAAGGACAAATGGGAAGAAAAAGGAAAATTGGAATTGGATCTCAACTAAATTATGGACAACACAAAGTGTACAAATATAAGAATCACTGGTGTCCCAGAAGGAGAAGAGAAGAGTAAAGGACTAGGAAGACTAGTTGAGATAATGGAGGAAAACTTCACAACCCTTACAAAAGGCAAAAACATGCAAATCAAACAAGCCCAATGAACCCCAAAGAGAATAGGCCTACTCCATGACACATTCTAATCATTCTGTCAAATGTCGAAGAGAAACAGAAAGTCCTGAAAGGGGTAAGAGAAAAGTGACTCGCCACATACAAGGGAAACCACATAAGACTCAGTATGGACTAATCGACAGGCACTGTGAGGTGAGAGGGCAGTGATATGATACAGTTAAGATCTGAAAGAGAAAGACTTTTAGCCCAGAATTATTTCTCTAACTAAGTGTCTTTCAAAAGTGAAGGAGAGATTAAAATATTCATTGACAGTAAAAGGCTGAGAGAATTTATCATCAAGGGACCAGCCCCACAAGTTCTGTCCACTGGGGGGGAGGGGAAGACAGGGGAGGGAGATCTGGAGAGGACGCAGAACTGAAGATTCGAATAAGGGTGACACAAAGGATAAAAAGAGGAGGAGGGACTATAATGTATAGATTTGGCAAATAAAAATCAAAGGATAAGATGGTAGAGTCAAGAAATGCCTTTACAGTAATAACTTTGAAAGGTAATGGACTAAACACACAATTAAAAGATACAGATTGGTAGAGTAGAGTGAAAAATATGACCCATCTATATTCTGCCCATAAGAGACTTATTTTAGACCCAAGGATACAATTAGATTTAAAGCAAAAGAATGGAAAAAGTTGTTCTTTGCAAACTGTAACCAAAAGAACACAGGTGTAACTATACTAAAAGCAGACAAAATAGAGTTTACATTTAAAGATGTTGTGCTGATTTGAAAATGTTATGTACCCCAGAAAAGCCATGTTTTGATCTGATCCTTTCTTGTGGGAGCAGCCACTTTTTAAAATCCTTATTCAATATTGTAGCATGGAAATTGTAATTAGAATATCTCCCAGAGATGTGGCACACCCAGCTGTAGTTGTGACCTTCTGATTAGATGGAGATGTAACTCCACTCATTTAAGGTGGGTCTTCATTCATTTACTAGAGTCCTTTAAAACAAAAAATGTTTTGGAGAAACTTCAGCACTGACATAGATGCAGACACTTAGAGAACAGTTGCTTCAGAGCTGGCAGAGCCAACACAAGACTCAGATGTTCGGAGATGCAGGACCCAGAAAACATGATCATTCACATTCCCATTAGATACTAAGCAAGCTAGAACCCAGAGCTGTGTCCCAGAAGAGCTAAGTGAAGGCTCACAGACACCAAGCGAGGAACCCTCACAGGAAACAGAGGATGAAAGTAATGGAGCCCAGGAGCAAGGGACCAGCAGATGCCAGCCATGTGTCTGTCCAGATGACAGAGGTGTTCAGGACAGCATCAGACTTTCTTGTGTAAATGTTACCTCTTGCTAGTGACTTAGTTTGGACATTTTATAGGCTTAGAACTGTAAACTTGCAACATCTTAAATTCCCTTTTTAAAAGTGATTCCCTTTCTGGTATATATGTACTCCAGCAGCTTAAAATACTAATACAGATTTCGTAAGAGACAATGAAGGACACTATATATTAATAAAAGGGAAAAGTCACCCAAAAGAAATAATAATCAAAAATGTTTATGCTCCCAACAAAGGCACTCTAAAGTATATGAGAGAGATATTGGCAAAACTGAAGGGAGCAATAGACGTTTCAAAAATAGTAGAGGGAGACTTCAATGCACAACACTTCTATATAGATAGAACAACCAGACAGGATTAACAAGGAAATAGAGAACTTAAACAATGTGATAAATGAATTAGATCTAAGAGACATAAAAATATCATTACACCCCAAAACACCAAGACATACATTCTTCTCTAGTGCTCATAGAATATGCTCTAGGATAGATCATATACTGAGGCACAAAGCAGGTCTTTATAAATTTTAAAAGATTGAAATGATTCAAAGCACTTATTCTGATCACAGTGGAATGAAGCTGGAAGTCAAGAACCACCAAAGAACAGAACTTTCACAAATATATGGAGATTAAAAAACACAAACAATCAGTGGGTCAAAGAATAAATTGCTAGAGAAATTGGTATCTATCTGGGGACAAATGAAAATGAGAATACCATATAGTAGAACTGGGATGGGGCAAAGGCAATGCTGAGAGGGAAATTTATTGCCCAGAATGCCTATATTAAAAAAGAAGAAAGACCAGAAATAGAGACTTAACTGCTTATCTGTAGGAACTAGAGAAAGAAGAGCAAACTAACCCCAAAGCAAATAGAAGAAGAGAAATATCAAAGATTAAGGCAAAAATAGATGAATTGGAGAACAACAACAACAACAAAATAATATAAAGAATCAATAAAACTAAAAGTTGGTTCTTTGAGAAAGTCAATGAAATCAATGGACCCCTAGCTAGACTAACAAAGAAAAAGAGAGAGAGGATGCAAATAAAAAATTAAGAAATGTGAGGGGGTTGTTATCATGGGCCCTGAAGGAATTTAAAAAATCATAAAAGGATATTATGAACACCTATACAACAAGAAACTAGAAAACTTAGATGAAATGGACAAATTTGTAGAAACACATGAAAAACCTACACTGATCTGAAAGAAATAGAAGATCTCAACAAACTAAATACAAGAGATTCAATCAGTCATAAAAAATCTTCTTACAAAGGAAATCCCAGGGCCAGATGGCTTCACAGGGGAATTTTATCAAACGTTCCTAAAAGAATTAACACATATCCTGCTCAAACATGTCCAAAACAATCAGAAAAAAGAAATACTACCTAACTCATTTCAGAAACTTCCTCAATATCATAAAGGGCATATATGAAAAACCCATAGTCAGCATCCTACTAAATGGTGAGTGACTGAAAGCTTTACCCATAGGATCAGGAACAAGACAAGGATGCCCTCTGTCACCACTTATTCAACATTGTACTATAAGTTCTAGCTGGAGCAATCAGGCAGAACAAACAAACAAAATATATCAATATCAGAAAGGAAGGAGTAAAAAGGTCGTTACTTGCAGATTACATGACACTATACTTGGGAAATCCTGAGAAATCTATGGTAAAGCTTCTTGAGCCCAAAATCAAATCCAGCAAAGTGGCAGAATATAAGATTAAGATGCAAAAATCAGTAATGTTTCAATATATAAGCAGTGACTGAGGAGGCAATTAAGGAAAAATCTCCAGTCAAAACAGCAATTGAAAGAATCAAGTATCTAAGGATGAACTTAACAAGGGATGCAAAGGATATGTACACAATAAACTATAAAACATTGCTAAAAGAAATCAAAGAAGATCTAAATAAGGGGGAAGACATCCCCTGCTTATAGACAAGAAGGTTAAGATGTCAATTCTATTCAAATTGATCTACAAATTCAATGCAATACTAATCAAAATTTGAACAACATATTTGGAGACTTAGAAAAGCTAGTTATCAAATTCGTTTGGAAGGGAGAAAGACTTTGAATAGCTAAAAATGTCCTAAAATAGAAGACCAAAGTGGGAGGACTAACACTTCCTGATTTAAAAAAATATTATAAAGCCATGGTGGTGAAAACAGCATGTTACTCATATAAAGAGGTATTGACCAATAGAATTGAATCAAGAGTGTGGAGATAGACCACCAAATCTATGGTCAATTGATTTTTCAACAAAGCCCCCAAATCCTCTGAACTGGGAAATAATAGTCTCTTCAATAAATGGGCATTGGATAACTGGATATCAATAGCCAAGAATGAAAGTGGACTCTTACCTTACATCCTAAACAAAAATTAACTCAAAGTGTGTCAAAGAGCTAAATATAAGAGCCAGTACCATAAAACTTCTAAAAGAAAATATAAGAAACACCTTCAACACCTAGTAATAGGAGGTATCTTCTCAAACTTTACATCCAAAGCACAAACAATGAAAAAAATATATATTAAGGGGAATTCTTCAAAATGAAATGCTTCTGTGCCTCAAAGGACTTTGTCAAAAAGGTGAAGAGACATCCAACTCAATGGGAGAACATATTTGGAAATCACATATCAGATAAAGGTTTGGTATCCCGTATACATAAAGAAATTATACAACTCAAAAAGAGTACAAACAACCCAATTATGGGCTAAATATATGAATAGACATTTTTCTAAAGGTCAAATACAGATGGCTAAAAAGGACATGGAGATGCTCATCTTCATTAACTATAAGGGAAATGTAAATTAAGACTATAAAATGAGATATTTTATATCTTTAAGAATGGATACTATTAAACAAACAGGAAACTACAAACGTTGGCGAAGATGTGGAGAAATTGGAATACTTATTCATTGCTGGTGGGAATGTATAATGGTACAGCTGCTACGGAAGACAGTTTGGTGGTTCTTTAGAAAACTAAATATTGAGTTGTCCTCTGATCTGGCAATATCACTACTCAGTATATACCCAAAAGAACTGAAAGCAGTAACACAGACATTTTGACACCAACATTCATAGCAGCATTATCCACAATTACCCAAAGGTGGAAACAATCCAATTGCCCATCAACAGATGAGTGGATAAACAAATGGTGGTATATATATATATACTGTGGAATATATGCAGCAGTAAGATGAAATGAGGTCTTGAAACATATGACAAGATGGATGAAACTTGAGAACATAATGCTAAGTGAAATAAGCCAGACACAAAAGGATAGATACTGATTTCGCTATTATGACCTTGTTAAAGGTAAACTCAGAGGCAGATAAAGTAGAATATAGGGGACTTAGAGATATACAGAATATGGGGATGGTTGAATGGTTAGCTAGTGAGGTTTATCTTAAATGTAACAGGGTAATAGAAGAAAAGGCAGTTTATTAGTGGGGTTATATGTAATATTGCCATATTGAAGGTGAACATACTTGAAAGGGATTGTATAGAGCCATGTATCCCACTGATTAACAGTACAAATATAAATAATGTCTTCATTGAACTACTTCAAAGGTATAAACCTTATACAAAGAGTCAATAATAGAAAAGTGTAAGGGGAAAAGTATTATTGCATGCTATGGCCTTGTAATGCTGGGAGTGGATAACTGGAGGAAGGACAAGTGTTAGGTGATGTTTTGGATTTTCTGTTTGGTGAGGGTCTGTTTGTCATTTTTCTCTTTGGAGCAATGAAAATTGTGTAAGGTTGAGAGGTTTATGATTGTACAACTAAGCATGGATAATATGAGACATAGGTTGTTTACTTTGGACATTATTCATGATGCTCAATGTATGGAGGCTGCTGAAGGATCCATTGAGAAGCAGATGGTGAACTGTGATGACTGCTGGATCATTATATTGATATTTCTTTTAGTCCTGGAAAAGCTAGAAGGAAAAACCTGAAATTGTGGAACTGTAACCCATACCAAACTTATTGCTTTCTTGTATATATATCTCACAATAAATAATGTTAAATATATATATATATATACATCATGTACTTCTGATAAAAATCTAGCATAGGATTTAATATGTGCTGTTAGTGTTTTTCAAAACTTTCTGTGAGATTTTCTGCTTAGCAACCTAATCACAGAGATGTTGAAATAGATCTGCATATAATAGCAGAAGGAACCTAGTAACAGGAATCTGTCAATAATATGTACCTACTTTCCCACCAGTGGGAATACAGAAACAAGAGTTAACTGCACACAACTAATGGTTTAGTTTATTGATTTGTGATTCAATATTATGTTGGTAATAAGGGGAATCTCATCAAATTATAATTGCTTAGGAAAGATGAAAAAATATTCTCACTGTCTGAAATTATATTATAATATATCATATATCTTATCTTTTAATGAATTTTAAATGTAATTAATTCTCTTATGTTATATTGAATCATATGTTTATAGTTTCTCAAGTATTGCTGGGTAATTAGCTCCTACAAAATTTAGCGGTATAAAACAATCATTTTTCACAGTTTTGATTTTTTTGGGAATTTGGGCAGGGACTGACTAGGTGGTTCTGCTTTCAATGATATAGTTTAAGGTCACTCACTTAGCTACCTTCATCTGGTGGCTGGCTAAGCTGGAACATTCCAGATGATATCACTCACATTTCTGGCATCTCAGTGCCCCTCCATATGGCTACTGCATGTGACTGGCTTGGGTTTCCTTGCGGCATGATGTTCTCAGTATAGTTGACCTTCTTATATGACAATTGCATTACTGAGTGAAAATGGTTGTGTTAGAGCTCTTAAGAGTTGGGTCTGTACCTGGCACAGCATCATTTCTATCGTATTCTGTTGGGCAAAATGTGTCAAAAGGCCAGCCCAGATTCATATGCTTCAAATACATAGCTGCAAATAATCTGATTTCTCCCTGACTTTTCTACTTCTTTCTTCTCCTTTCCCATTAAACTCTGGAGTGGTATTTTTAAATTGGTTCTCTCAAAAGAAAGCTTTTTTCATCTAGGGTCTTTATGTTCTTTATGCCTAGAATGATGATACTTAACACCCAAGCCCATACTTATTTATATATATAAAGGCTGACATTGTTTTGTCTTTCCAACCCAGGCCAAAAATGACCTATAGAATGCCATCTTTTACCCACTTCATTTTAGCAGCTATCTCTTTAGATCTTGATTGTCATATTTTATTCATTCTCTTCATTATTTTCAATTGTGTTCATATTTATAGCTATGAACACAAGTGTATATTTTAATTGTGTGTTCATTTGTTCATTTTCCATCTTCTAAATCAAAATATAAGCTCCAGCGGGAGACCTGGGTTTGATTCCCAGTCTATGCACTTCCCATCCCCCCCAAAAAACAAGCAAAACAAACAAAAAGTGAAAAACAAACAAACATTCAACAAATGGTGCTGCAATAATGGGATATTCACATGGAAAAATACTGAAATGCGATGCCATCCAGAAAAGAAAAAAAAAAAAATATATATATATGCACATAAGCTCCATAAGAGAACAGTGATGATTGTTTTATAAATTTATGTTTATAAGTACCATATTGTTGTGGCAAATTGTAGGTGCTTAATTATTATTTGTTGAATGAAGAAAAAATTATTTAAAAATGTAATAATTTAATGTTAAATGAATAGAAAGCTGACTAAGTAGCTGAATAAATGGAATTAACCCTTGTACTTTTAGTTATGTGTAATTGCCATATATTTTATCTGTGGGTAATACTATTGGTGAATTTATTTTGACTTCTCTTTTTCTAATTCTTCAAAACCAAATATGGGTAATTATGTAGGAGTTGCTATTTAGTAGCAATTAAAAGAACAAAATTAAATGTCAATATTTTAATCAGAATATATTTCTTTAGATAAATTGGACTTTTTCTTCATATTACTCTTAACATAGATTCTTTAATACCAGATGAATTTGAATCCTGAGTTCTTTTGGCTTATTCTCATTTCAAACTTCTACCTTCTATAACTTACAGGCAACTCATGCTATGGTTTTTATGTTAATTAAAACTACTTAAGCTTGATAAATATATTAGTTTTCATTAGGGATGCATTCAAGTAATTGTAAAAACCATAGAGAAAATTAATACCCACATTGCCCTTGGCATAATACTGTCTTCTTGTGCTATTTAGTAAAAAAAGGACATATAAATGTTAACTTTGTGCTATTCTGCTGACAGTAAAACTTAAAGAAAGCCCCTATGCTATTAAGCTAAAGTTAAAAAGCGCACAGCCCAAGAAATTTCTCTATTGACAGAGAAATGTGAGCTTTGCAGAAAGTAAATTGCCTAGGAGAAATTCAATGAGGTGCCATCTAAAATGAGTAGATAAAGTAAAGAGAGTGCTTTGTAGAACTTGTGAGAAAGCAATTTAGATATTCATCATGATAGCTCAGATGCCTGGATGCCTAAAGGTAATCTAAATCTGAAACTACTTGAAGGATATTGAACAGAAACACTCTGTCTTATATCATTTTTGTGTTTATCATTGCTTGTTGATCTGCCATCACGGTTAACCATTCATTATTTATGGCATTATTCCATTTAAAAGAGTGGGAGAATAAAGATCTAAGCCTCCTATGTCCAGAGCTTCCATGTCAGGAAATGTTCTTTTTGTGTCCAGTATTTTTGAGCACTGGTTAATTTGTCATTCTGTTGCAATTTCAAATGAAAATATTTTTATTGAAATTACTTTGGAGCCTATTCTCTTTGTTTCATTTTATTTTCTGACTTTGAGACATAATGTACAAGCTTATTCCTAATGGTTTTAGGACACTGTCTATATTGTTTCCATAAATTCTCAAAAATGAATATCAAATCAAATTAAAAATTGAATTAAATACCTCTTGAATGTCCATAATATTATACTTCTAAGTTTAAAAAAGTTTTAGGTGCATTACAACTCAAAATCTCATATGTA
This sequence comes from Myrmecophaga tridactyla, assembly GCA_004026745.1. Classification (NCBI taxonomy): domain Eukaryota; kingdom Metazoa; phylum Chordata; class Mammalia; order Pilosa; family Myrmecophagidae; genus Myrmecophaga; species Myrmecophaga tridactyla. The sequence continues at coordinate 93,829 of PVIY010003372.1, read as the reverse complement.
TGAATTCATAAATCCTCTTCATCCCATTTATTTAGTATTTACTATCATCAGGAAGTGTTCTAGACCATATGTATAGATTTTCTAATTTATTCCCTATAATACAGCCAATGTGGTAGATACATTCAACCTCCTTTTAAAGCTAAGGAATTGAAACTCAGAGAGGTCATTAATTTGTTCATACTCCAAGCTAAAATGGAAAGAGCTGAACCCAGATCTCGTTAAATTTAAATCTAATGTGTTAGTAATATAAATATTGAAAATAAAATCATGAATGTATTAGAAGAGCTAAAGTTAGGGAAATGCAAATTTTAGTCTTAGGACAAAAATGGCTTTTTAAAACAAGAAAATGTGATGTAGAAATTTAATAGATTTCACTGTAAAATAATTTTAAACAGCTTGACAAGAAAAGAGAATAGAAACAGAAAATCAGTGTCATTTGTAATAATAGTGATATATTTAATGAATATTATCAGTAAAATATCTTGTATGGAAATACAGGCAAAAATATGTACAGAGTAAAAGAAGAAATAGAAATGAAATATTAATCTATTCAAGTATATAAAATACCTAGTAATTATATTGGTAAAGTACATTTACACTGAAAAATCATGTTTTTAAACTTACGAGATAGGCAGATATTAGTGAAAGAAAAATATAGAGAAATAAATATTTACAAAAATTAAGAATTTTGCATTCAAAGAATTGCAGAGGAAGTTCAGGTTTTAGAAGTTAAAAAAATCAACAGTGATTTAAATGAAATTTAAAAAGCATGTCAAAATATTCAGACTTACCAGGTTTACAGTTGTCTATTCACGGTGAAAAACATTTTCTCTCATCATAATCATATCCACCAAGCTAAAGTCATAGCTTCAGATAAGATCTATATACAATTTAGGGATAGAGTTATTTCATTAGGGAACTAGAAACTGTGGGGAAATGCCCAGGCTATTACTTAGTTTAGAATCTAGAACTAAATGGAGTGACACAATTATCATAGTTTATCTCTCAGTGCAAAGCGTTTTGCTTCATTTTGTTTTCTGAATGTGTAACATAATGAATATACTTAGTCATAATGGTTTCAGAACAGTGCCTACATTGTTTCTACAAATTAAAAAATCAATTACAGCCCTGTGTCTTAAAAGATGTAGGAAAATGGGAAAATTATATATAGCTAGTAAAGGAGTAAATCAACACATTATCCCAGGTTTAAAAAAAAATTCAAAAACAGGAATTCCTTGTAACCCAGGAATTTCTTGCTACAAATTAGGAAGATTTTAAGCGACAAACTACAATTTATAAACCAAGGTAGTTATAATGATATTGTGCATAATATCTAAATATTAGTTACAACTTTTTTTTCAATATTAAAGAGATTGGTTAAATAAATTTTGGTATGCATTACATTTTACATTTACATTTACAAATATTACATTACCAATAATGTAATAAAATTTAGAGATTTAGAATTATGTCAGTCTATTTGAAATTGGCCAATAAATATAGACAGATAATAAAGCAGCTCTCAAAAACATATATGATTATTATATTGATCAGCATAAATACGAAAATCTTTATGCCAAAATATTACCACAATTATTACTGGATAATCCTCTTGTGACTATTTTTATTATATATCTATTTCATAAACATTAAAGCTGGTAAAATCTATTCTAAAACATTCTGTTGGAAGTATGAAGAATAAGGTTAATATAACAAGATTAGAGAATGAGTTCTAATGCTAAAATTTAAGTTTAAATTTTATACCTAACCACTTAAATAATGAAACCTAGATTTTCAAGTATTTATTTAATCAAAATAATTATTTAAAAATTCAGATTGGATAGGAACTTACATTTTAAAGATTAATAATATATTACAGAATTACTTTTTTTAAGAATAAAGTATTAAAACTTTCAAATTTTCTTCTGCTTCCTAAAAGATGTTATTCTGGTTCTGGAGAGTTTAATAATAACAATAACTATAACAGCTATAGTAATAATATTAATATAATAAAAGTTTTTAAAGTTTAGTTTCCCTTTTTATATTTACAAAGAATATAGAGAATTGCCATGCGAACTTGCAGGCTTTTGATAAATAAATTTCTACATCTCTCATTAGAAATAGAAGTGAAGCTTACATGCCTACTAAAGATTGTATAGGCAATATTTATTGTTTCACCAGACACATCCTATGCGAAGTAACAAGTATAGATTCTACTAATAAAAGCTCAAAAATAATCATATGCCTTTGCTCTAACTCTGAAAACTTTTTCTTTTCCATTTCTTTAGACATCTTTTTTTCCCCTTATCTTCACAAACCTAAGTGTACCAATAAAAGTATTGTACCATAACGTGAAATTGAAACAGCTTTTCCTGATAAAATGAGAGGTGATTTTTTCCTTTTTGATTTGCCCTATTAATTATGTTCCTAAAGTCATATACAACCTCTAAATAAGAAAATAATTCTATTGCATTCCCTGACATTATTAATGATGTGTGCCTAAGATTTAAGTTTCCTGAACTTGACAATCTCCACGCATGCTTCCTTTCCCATATTCTCCAAAATAGTTATTTTGATACAAAATTTTATTTTACTCAAACAAGGAAGTTTGGACTCATCCTTAACATATATGTCTACCTCATTTCCCCACTAAGTCTCTATTTTAGTTTCCTGGGTTGTTCAAATAAATGTCGTGAATTTGGGTCAAGTTAAATAATGGAAATGCATTTGCTCACTGTTTTAAGGATAAAAGAAAGTTCAAATCAAGGTATCATCAAGGCAATGCTTTCTTCCCAAAGACTGATGTGCTGAGGTGGTCCTTGGAGCCTCTGTCACATGGCAGTGCACATGGTGGCTTCTTCTGGTCTCTCTATCCTCTTGTGGATTCCATTGAATTTCGGCTTCTTGCTTCTGTGGCTTTTGCTGTCTCTGAATTTCATTCTACTTTTAAAGGACTCCTATAATAGGATTAATACCCACCCTGGGCCACACCTTAAATGAAGTGCATTCAACAATGGTCCTACTTATGATGAGTCCATACATATAGGAATGAATTAGATCTGAAGAACATATTTTTCTGGGGTACATACAATTTGAAACAACCACAGACACTAAATTTTTCCCTTTGTTTTTCTTCTGTTCCAACTGTCATGTCCTTATTTGAGGCCCTCCTCATTTTTCATTGGTTTTCTGTAATAATATATCAATTCAAATATTGAATTCCATGATCTTCCTGTCTTAAGTACTTTGGTCCATGAACATGTATAACAAACATATATAAGAAAAAAGTATATATATTGAATATAAGAGAGAGAAAGAGAGAGTTTCACCATTTATTTTCAAGAACAAAATCTAAGAACATCATCTCCCTATTTTCTACTCCCAGTAGAAATAAAAAACACATTTTTTCAAACCCTTTTCCAAATAGCTAACCCCTTTCCCTCAACCCTTACATTTAATAATAACATCACCTTAGATCAGTTGTTCTCAATCAGGGACTTTTTGCCCCCCGGGAAATTTGACAATGCCTGGAGAAATTTTTGGTTGTCATAGCTGGGAGAGGGTGTGGTGATGTCATCTAGTGGTAGAAGCTGGGGATGCTGTGAAGCATCCTACAATGCCAGGACAGACCCCCTATATCTAAGAATTATTTGGCCCAAACTGTCTGTAGTACTGAGGTTCAGAAATTATGCTTTAGATCAAGCCAACATTAACTTCACCTAGATAAATGCAACAATCTGTTAATTGATCTCTTTCCATCAATGTTGCTTTTACCCAAAGCATTTTCCATATTGCAGGCAAAACATTCTCTTAAAGCTTAAATATGATTCCTTTATTTGCTACTTAAAACTTCACTGGCTACTTAAAACTTCACTGGCTGCTAAGCATAAGGTGAGAACAAGGCTTACAAGATTCCCCATGATTTGGTTCCTGATATCTCTGTAGTTTTTCTGTCAACCCTTTTCTTTTTATGAACATGCTTGTTCTTCTCCGAAACTCCATCCTCTCACACCACTCTTACTTCCAGCAATTTAATATGGGGTACCCTTAGCCTGATATCTATGCCACTCAAGTGTCAAACCTTTTCCCCTTAATGCATGCTCTTGCTTATGAAGAAAAAAAGGAATGTAATTATGAATAAGCATGATACCATTGTATCAGTAGAGTTTTTGAGAGAACCAGCTGGACTATATTGAGACCTGAAAGTTAGCCATCATTTTCTTTACAGTAAGTGCTCAATAAATGCTAATTTTCATTTGTGTTGCTACTATTGGCACTGCTTTTATCAACACACTATAAGGCACTTCTGGGACACAGTTTTTCTTGGTGTCTGGGCACTGATACTTGGAGTTAGACAACCAGGACAGAGAGGTTAAGGAAGATGTGCTTTCCTTCAGGTGGCAGAATTCTTGGTACTTGGTGTGGCTGCCAGCCTTTAAGTATAAGTTAAAGACTGTTGTGAGCATTGGACATCACTCCATCTGCTTAATAGATAGGAAGTCACAAAAGATGGCACATTTGAGATACCTGAGAATTCTTCCTGTTGAACCAAAGTAAATATTAAAGATGAACAAATGATATTCACTGGCAAAAATAAGATAGAGAAAAACATCTATCCTTTACTTAGTTTGACTCCAAGATGGGGACATGTCAGTTAATTATCAATGTTTCCATTTTGATTTAAAAAAAATTTATAATGGAGTGAAAGCAATTATTTCACCAATATAAAGGACAGTGAAAACTTTGTCAGAAGACAAAATTTAAAAGTCCCACTGACGTACACAAATAGATCCCCAGCTTTTCTTACATACTATTTTTGTTGATCCTACTGCCCAATTTCCTTTAGATCATTTATAATCCAACAATTTCTTTGCAGTTTAGACATTTTTTCCTTTATGTTACTATGGAAATAAGGATCTTGAGAATGTATATCAGAAAATTCCATGCCAATTTTTAAATAATCATCTCTATGCTTAATTTCCAAAAAAGAACCTCAAACAGATGTTATTCCTTATAAAAGACTTCCCACATAGAATATTTGAATTTCTATGATTCTCTATTTTTTTTTCAGTTGTCCACAGTAAAAATAGTCTCTCTTATAAGAGAGAAAAAACAAGCTTTTATCTTGTTGACATAGTGAGAAGAAATAAAATGAGTTCAAGTGTGATAAAAAAAGGAGTCATTTTCAGAAAATGTGAAGCCCAGTTTTTATTATACATGAAAACCAATCATCCATAAATCATCATATTTAACTGTCTTATCTTTTAAAAATATTCCCCAGATAAAAGTAGTCTTGCGAAGCATTCCCAAGATCACACAAGCATTATTTATCACTTATAAAATTTAAATACTTTATATTTTCTTCTGTTTTACTGCGTAATAAGAGTGAGGTGGTGATATTAACTTTGAGAAAATAGGAACTGTTGGACATATTTTATAGCAACAGAAGTATTTAAAACTTTATTATGCTAGGTCTTTTCAATATTGTCAATTAAAAAAATTGGTGAATTCAGTTTTAATTTTGTTCTACCCTAGACTGAATTTATTGAAGGACATTCAAGAGTGATCTGTCTAATAGAAAGTGAGATTATTTGGGAGAAGAAACAGCATATGTGAATGGAAAAAAATCAGTTTACCTTTTGTCATTATTGTTATTTCGGTTAGTGTACAATTAGAATGCAGGATTACAGAAAGAGAAGTACATTGTTGGAAACTCATTACAAAATAAAAGATGAATATGATAGTTTTAAATTCTAGATATAATATTTAATAAAAGAACTATTTAGGTGCTTGAAATAAACTATTTAGGTGCTTGAAATATTGGAATATTCTTTTATCCCTTTTTTACATGCTTGATGTTAAGACCCCAGAGACACACAGGACATAATCCTCACCACTGAGGAGTTTATATCATAGTGGAGAAAATATCAACCTGTCAAAATTAACTGAGTCAAGGTGTACTGAATATTATAATGAAAGTTTTTATAAAAGACTACGGAATGCAAATGAAAGAGTTGTTACTTTTATCAGAACAGGGATTATTCTAATTAGAAAATGCATTGGTATAATTGAGGTGATATATATAGAGAGTGTCAGCATGAACAAAGGAAGCGAAACAATGGATATCTATGCTATAGGAACTGATGAAAGCAGCGTAAGGTATATTATGGGTAGAGCTGTTGGTGGAACAGAGTTTGCTAATTGAAAGATGGTAAGTATATTTTAGATCACATTTGAAAGGGCTTGAGAGACTTTATAAATAATTTGGAGTCTATTACTGTCTTGGTTCACCAGAGATGCTATTGTAAAATGTCACATAATGGGCTGGCTTAAGCAACAAGAATTTACCGGCTCTTAATTTAGAGGCTAGAAGTAAAAAAATTCAAGATGTCGGCAAGGCTATGCTTTTTCCCAGAGTCAGTAAAGTTCTGGTGATGGTGATCCTTTCATCACATGGCCATCTGCTGAATTCATTCCCTCTTCTATTGATTTCTCAGACTTCTGGCTTCTATGTCTTTTTGCTTTCTCTGGTTTCTATTCACTGACTGCCCAAATATCCTGTCTGCATAAGGTCTGTAGTAATAAGGACTAAAATGTATCCTAATTCAGTCTGGCCTCACCTTAACTAATAACATCATCTTCAAAAGATTCTATTTGTGAGTAGATTTGAAACTATAAAAACATGGTTTAGGATTAAGATCATGTCTTTAGTTGGGGCAAATGACTCAATTTACCACAATTACATAAACAATAGTGCACCCTGTTGTGTTTAAAAGTACGATGTGGAATGGCTAAATGCCTGCTTTAGGAATTAACTCTTGTGAGATAGAGAAGAAAGAAGTCTGGACAGAGAACGCTGGGATACCAGCTAGGAGTAATGGTAGTTTAAGCCAGAGATTGGAGAACATTTACGGAAGCAAAATAAAATAATGGTTTGTTGAATGTCTGAAACAGGTGAAAAACAGGCAAGGAAGAATCAAAGATAGCACTAACTAGTCTAATTTTTCTGATGTGTGGCCCTGGAGAACTACACATTCATCAAATATTAAAATCACCTTATACGAAGAAATTTGTAGGACTTTACTTTTCATTTTCCCTATGCAAAACTTTAATCTTTTCTTCCTCTGAGATTTTTCAACACCTTGTAGATGCTTTTGTTGTGCTAATCCCATCGTGTTGCATTTGTTTAGTCCCCTTTAAGAGAAATAGAGGTAAGTTGCAATAAGACATTTACTGAAGGAGTCAAAATGAAACTATTCCAAGGAACTATAATGTGAAAAATTACAATAGTCTATTAAATTAAAAATTAAGTGTCTAGAAAATAGCAAGAATTAGATAAATGTGATATCTATAAGGCAATCATAGCTACGAGATTTTTTTTTCAATTCTATCAGTTGCAGGGATTTAATTGACATAAAGATGTTTTATTTTTCCTCCTGAATCAGACATATTAATGTGTTTACTTTTAAGGACCTAGGCTCTTCTATTTAATCATGAGACAAATTTTAAAAATAATGTTTGTATTTATCATTAGAAAAGCAATACACTTACTATAGTTAGTTTTTAAAGTGTTGAAAGTTATGTAAAATCAAATAAAACTTGAAAATAATCCCACCACAGGAGGTAACTTATTAACATTATATTAATAACTATCTCTATATATTTATGTCTCCCTGTCCCTTTGCATATTTCTGTATGAAAGCTTCTTTATTATCAAATTATAGGGAAAAATATGTTAATTATCTAGGACAACACATCAGGAAAATATTGATTCTTCTCTTAAAAACTACATTATGTTATAAATTTATGTTGTGATTTAGGGATTTTTGATAAAATTTTTACAGATATGTGTCACAACTTCCTAGGAGGCATTTGTAGTAAGGCTTTATTTGGCCAACATAACTGTTTGTATATGGGTAATATTTATAACATGTATTGGTAAGAAATGGGGATCCACACTTAAAAATAGTTTAGGCAATGGGAGTACCCTTAAAGATTAGTTTGAAAGTTACTACTATATCATTTTAACTTTCACTAAAGCATTTAAGGGTAGTAATGTTTAGATTTGAAAATCAAAGATGTAAAAGTTAATACATGCAATTTTCAAACTGTTCTGATTAGTGGCAAAATTATCATTGAAATTTACACTCATGGGTGGTTCACTGGTGAAAGAATCTTATAATTAGATCAGTTTTCTCTTAAACAGGCTGAGCAAGAAATAACCCTAATAGAATCTGGTATTATTATTATTATCATTATTGTTTCCCCAAATTAGGAAAATATAATATTAATCTTTCTATAACAATCTGATTAAAATAGCATTAGCATTATTGATCTGAATGGTTGAATAAATGGGAAAAATATAATCATTACTTAGCCAATAAAAAATAGAAGAATGTACAGAACTTTATACTTCATCTTGCTTTATTCTACAGATTTCTTTAAGCTAATCCAGTTCTTCAAAAATGTTAAATGATATTTACATTATCTTCAGTTGTCAAGTTGAATTTAATTGTACATAAGTTATTTTATATTCTTCATTTTTAAACTTCTCACTATTTTTGTTAGACTAATTTCAATGTTAACAGTATTAGCAAGCTAACTATGAGCAGTGTCAAGTATTAGAAAAGTGGGTTCAAAAAATGGAGGTGGGGGAAGAATATTTATTTTACCCTAGCATTTCTAAATAGAACAGACCAGCTTGTGCTTTAATTAAATAGAAAATGGATTTTCCCTTTGAGTACTAATTACTGACAGCTTGTGAATTTTTAGATTAACTGAGCTATGTAGGAGGGGTGTTGTTTGCCATTTTTCCATCATTTTCCACTAATTTCCAAAGTCTTTTAGGCCACTTAACATTGACATACACACATACATGCATGTACCATATACTCTTCTAAACTTATTTTTTTTTGATATAGGAATACTAGATAAATATTCTGAAATTGCCTGGAGTGATATCTCCTGTAGAAAACGCCCAATAGTTTGTGGGACTCCTTGAGGCTTTTATTAACACGCTGCTAGATCCCTATAACAGCATAGGGTGCTGTTGCTGGTGGTCCAGCTGGCCAATTTATTGAAACCAGGGCAAAACCCTAGTTTCTATTTAATTATCTGTGACATTGCGACAACCCTTAGAAATTGGGTTGCCTGGTAATTTTGCTGCATTGCTGAATCTGTTACAAGGTGAAAATGGTGAATTCAAGAAACTCATTGAGTTACAGACACTGGAATGAAACTTTAATACCTTCTTCATTCATCTTCCTGCCTTAATCCTAGCTCTGCAGTGAAGTAATCTCAAGAAGATAGGTATCTAACATTTATCCTTAAAGGATGAGAATCTACACTCTTATTTGAAGCCTAAGTCTCATGTCTCCGTATCATCTCAGTCAGAAATTTTCTTCCAAATGTCTGTATGAGGTTTACTCAGATACTATTTTTTTCACTTGCCATTGAAAATGGATTGAACTTTCACTCATGTAAGATCTTTAACAACTAATGTCAGTTACTAAAATAAAGGTCAGTGTATCTAGTAAGTTTTTCCAATAGTCTTGTTATTTAAACATCTATATTTGTGATATGGGATGGTTCCAGATTCCAAGATTCTCCCCTTAACTGTTAAACAGAATCCTCTTTATTATCGAGATGAAGAATTACATGAGAAATCTATGTTGCCTCTCAATACTATCTTATTTTTTGTTACCTGATGATTTGATTATTGAACTATTGTTTTTGTCTATGTTTACCTTCAGTCATTTTTTAGATATACCTTTTAAGTTAATAAAATTATTTTGAATTTTCACTGAATGCATTTAGGTGTCAAATCCTAAGGCAAACCTGGTAAATTTCATGAATCTGGTCACCATATCTGTTTATTTTTAAGTCTGTTTTAAAATTCTTTATTGTTATGGTGTTGTGTTGTAACATGAAATTTGAATTAAAAAATAGTACTTAATAATAGCTACCAGTTGTTGAGCATCATTGGTCAGGAGATATGCATGTTCATGTAATCTTCAAAAAAGGAGAAAGATCCTCTACTGAAGGGAGTTTCAATTTGACAGAAAAGGAAACTGAAATTCACAGTGATGAAGTAAATCTCGGAATGGCTGTGTCAGGAAAAAGTAGGAATTCCTTTTTTTACCTTTATATCACAATGATAATTTCTAAATTTTAGAAATGCAATTAGAGATACCATTCTAGTTAAACCTGTCTTTACTTCACTTGTAGGAAAACCTGAAGTCTATTAAGAATATGCCGCCTTCATTTATTTCCCCTGGAAGCACACACCCTCACACAGACAGGCACACAACAATAGGCATAATAAAATTTCCTTTCATGGAGCAGATTTATTGGCATTTTGGGCTTCTCTGGCCATGGAAATTAAAGTTGTTTTGCAGGGACTACTGTATTCACAATATTGTCCTTGGGTTTTATAAAACACAACTAAAACAACAGCAAAAGCAAAAACAATATAAAATATCCAATGGGTTGAAACCAGATAAAGGAAAATATTAATTGGGAGCTAGTCAACTCCTCCCACATCATTTAATATGGGTAAAGGAGATGAAATGGATTGAGAGAGGAAGCTGAGATGTTTGCAATCAACATGAAAGAAATAAACCACCAGGGTTTGTACTGTAGTTGCTTATTTTTTAATCAATGTCTGTTTCACCAGCAGCCTGTTAGGTATGTAAAAATCTCTAAAATGTTATGTAGAAAGGAGATTTCTGCGAAGTCAGAGAAGGGAGAGTGATTACTTAGGTAAAAATGGGCACTAGGTCATTCCTAAGAAGGCAGCCAGGATGATATTGAGTTAGATTCAATAGAAAAGATAACACAGTATTTGTAATTATTCTCTTAAACAAAAGAATAGAAAAGAAATTATCTATGTCCTTCCTAGAATAGAATTTTAAACTCTGAAAGGAGATGAGGACACCAAGTTAAGACACTGCCTTGAACGGATAGTTTTGTGGAGACTTGTATAGTCTTGGTTAGGGAATCTGGGATATAAGTCCAAGGAAGTTGTGATGAGATATGCTGTATCAACTCCTATTCTGTGGGCCACCAGGAATGATAAAACTTCTTTATCATTGTAAATTAAATGGAATTTGTGATTTGGAGTGTTCTCTTTCTGTAGCTCAACAATGCTATATGTGCCAAATGCGTGTTTATATAAATGTACAATGCTGAATATTAAGTTTACTTCTTCATGCTCTCTTTTGTAGCACCAAAACTTTTCATTTTGAAATCCAATTTATCTAATTTATTTTCTTTTTTGACTTGTGCTTTTGTTGTTAGGTGTAGAAAAATGAAATTAATCTAGCCCAAGTTCACAAAGATTTACTCCTCTGTTTTCTTCTAAGGTTTTATAATTGTAGCTTTTATATTTAGATTTATGGTACATTTTGAGCTAATTTTGTGCATGGTATGAGGTAGGAGAACAATTTCATTCTTTTACATGTGAAAATCCAGTTACCCTAACATCATTTTTTGGAAATATTATTCTTTCCATATTGCTTTGTATTGACACCTTTATTGAAAATCAGTTGGTCATAATGGCAAGTGTTTATTTTTTTTACTTTTAATTCTAATTCATTGGTTTATATGTCTATCTTTATTCCTGTATCACAGTGTCTTTTATCACTGTAACTTTCTTGTAAGTTTTGACATTGGGACGTGTGAGTCCTCCAACTTTGTTCTTATTTTTTCAATGTTACTTTGGCTATTCTTACATTTCAATATGAATTTTAGAATAAGTTTGTCAATTTCTGGGAAAGCAATCTAGGTGGGATGCTGGTAGGAAGTGCAATGAATCTGTAGATCAATATTAGGAGTATTAACATTTAACAATATTATGTTATTGTAAATTTGAACTTTTTAGTTGCTGGATATTTTTATATTCCTAAAAATATCTATGAACATTATTTACAATGCAGTTAAGTTACTCAAAAATAGTATTTCCTTTCATCTTGCTTTTAAGACTTGTTAGGTAGGTCATGAACAGTGTTTAGTCTAGGAATAATTTCCCACCATAAAGGCAAGACCCTTATTAGGACATTAACCAAACCTCATGAATTATGAAGTTTTTCATTCTGACTTTTAAACAGGTTCTTTCCCTGGTACACTGTGAACTCCTCCCAATCTTTGGGTATTTCTTTCTCTACCTTTGGGTAGTTTTTTTACTTGTATGTGCTGATCAGTTCCCAACTAAACACGTCGAGGGAATCTATGCAACAATATTCAAATTCACTGTCTATGTAGTTTTCTCCTCTCCATTACTTTCTCTTTTGCACTTTAAGTGGCCTCAACTACCTCAGACCCCAACTCATCTCAGAGAAACCAGCAGAATATGCCTTATTCACGCATCTATGCTGTGGGCTGTAGCTTGGGAGTTTCCTTCAGGCAGTAAGTAGGTTGAACCACCATTGAGCCCAGTTCATTGGTGTCTGATCTGTCAGGGGAAAAATATTACACATTGCTTCAATGTCCTGAGAATCACTGCTTCATGTTTTGCCTAATTTTCTAGCGACTGCAGTAGGAGGGCAAACTTATCCTTCAGGTAGGAGGGCAAACTTAGTCCCTCTTATATTATCCCTGACAAAAGTGGAATTCCACTGCTACAATATTTAACAAAACAAATGTAGAAAATTCATAAAAGTTAACTGGGATTACATTGTCTTTGCAATTGTCTCAGAATGATTCTACAGCTGTATATGTATCTTGCAGCACAATACACCACGATGCTGTTATCCTGATGAGAAAGATCTGAATTGCAAATCAAGGGCCATAGATGAAATATGCAGCCACCACAAAATTTGACTTTAAATCCAAATTTACAAGTATTTGCCAATGCCACATTGACCAAAATTGGGTCAGCATTTTGGTCATTTTTTTTTTCTTTTCACGTATGTTCAATAAATATTTAACTGTAATTTTCTTGGCTGGTTACTTAAACCCCATACATAGCAGAATCTATTGGCAAACGTGGCTAATTGAATCTATAACTTTGTTAAGCTGTGGATAAAGTAACTCTCCATTAGTGTTTTAAGGGGCGATAAAATGAACAAGTTTATTTCAGGACCCAGCCCTCCTTTCCCTTCCAATACTTTGTCCTTTGTTACCACTCTAATTAGCTCTGCCATTCACTGCAGTTGGTTTTGCAGTGAACTACAGAACAAATGTTGACTTTTCCACAATGCTGACACCATGTTAAGCCTCATCTGTTCCTGGCAGGTATTTTCCTCCCTAGTCAAGAACATGTTAGGGACAGAACCTGACACAAAGCAGTAACCTGACAGAAGCTTTAGTATATCTATGGCAACAAAATCAAAATGTTGCTTATTGCTAAGATAAGGTTCAAATCAACAATGTTTTTGAAGGGAAGACAAGATACTAATGTCCCAAGTCACTCTTTCATCCAAGCATAATGAAATTGCAGTATTTTTGATGACTTTTCTTCAATGAAGTTTTCAAAGCATATATACCAAAGGCTTGTATTAACACACTTCTTGCTTGAGTAAACTGCCAATATCCCTCTGAGTCTCATAAAAGAAAGACATGCATTTAATACAAGAAGAAAGATGAGAAAGGAAAAGAAATAAATAGGGGGACTAAAAAATACTTTCCTTCTCTCACATATTTATATTTTTACATTCAACTCAGATATGTGCTTTCTCTGAATGAGGAAAAAATTGTTCTGCCAAGCACTGAAGTTTAAGTAAGAAAATAAAAGAAAAAAACTAATGACCCTGCTATCTCTTCTTTTTCAAATATGTTAATGCCCATTCCACTGAAGATAAATTATATTCTGAAATTAATATCATTAATATAAAAATCAAACATTTATACATGAAATCTTCATAGTATTTAAAACATACTTATGTGTTTATCTCTTAGGTAAGAACATGTTTCTTTACATATTCTAAAATGAATACTACATAACAGATATAAGCTGGGTGCTTTAGGAAAATCTATTTGAATTTCCCCATATTTGACATTTTCAGTTTTTCCATATTCCCATTCATTATCAATATGCTATTATCATTATGTACTTGGGAAAGCACAGGCACAAACATTTGGAAAATGGCATAGTGAAAGTCAAAGTGAATATTTAAAATTGAGTCCTCCAACTTTATCTTCATATAGTTGGCTATATAGAAGGCTATTCTATATCCTTTGTCTTTCACATAAACCTTAAATAAGTTTGTCAATATCTAAAAAATATCCTGCTTGGAGTTTAATTGGGATTACCTTTAATCTATAAATCAGTTTTGGAAGAATTGATATCTTAACACTATAGATGGACTATCTCTTCATTTGTTTAAACCTTCCTTGATTCTTTTCATCAAAGTTTTGTAGTTTTCAGCATATAGATCCTGTGCATATTTTGTTATATTTCTGACTATTTCATTTCTTTTGTGTCATTCTATTGTAAATAGTATTTTTAATATATTTAATTCCAATTCTTTACTGATGTTACATAGGAAAGAAATTGGCTTTTATATGCAAGTTTTATACTGTGACCTTGCTATATTGCTCATTAGTTCCAGGAGTATTTTTGAGATGCTTTGGAATTTTCTACGTAGAAAATCATGCCATCTGCAACAAACACAACTTTATTTCTTTCTTTCCAATATGTATATATTTAATTTCTTTCTCTTGTCTTATTATATTAGCTAGGACTTACAGTATGGTGTTGAATAGAAGTGGGGAGATAGGTCATCTTTGCCTTAAGGTGAAGAAGTTTCTCTGCATTCTCATATTGTTGAGAATTTTTATCATGAATGGGCACTGTGTTTTGTCAAATACTTTTCTGCAACAGTTGATAAACCAATTGATTTTTCCTAAGAGTGATTCAATTTTGAATTAGCCTTGCATCATGACAAATTCCACATATACATGGTATAGAATTATTTTTATACATTGTTAGATTTGATTTGTGAATATTCTGTTGAGGATTTTGCATCTATTTTTATGAGAAATATTGATTGGTAGTTATCTTTTCTTGTAATTAGGCATTGGTATTAGAATAATACTGGCCTCATAAATGTATTAGGATAATACTGGCCACATAAATGTTTCCTCTGCTCCTAATTTCTAGAAAACACTCAAGGATTGGTAATGCATCTTGCTTAAATATGTCACATAATTTGCAAGATAATCATCTGGGTGCTTTTTTCTGGAACGTTAATTATTGATTACATTCCTTTAGTAGATATAGGCCTATCTATCTATCTATATTGGTAGATTTTTTTTTTCTTTCAAAGAATTGGCCCATTTTATCTAGTTATCAAATGTATGGACAGAGTTAGTCTAGTATTTTAGTTAAAATATGATTTTAATTAACCAATGTCTACCTTCAAATAACACTATATTACTTCACACAAGTGCAGGTAAAATATATCAGGGTATTCCCAATTTCTCCCTCCCACCCCCTATGAAATTACTGTCATTCGTTTCACTTGTCCATACATTGTTACAGTTATTACTGCAAACAAACTTTTTTTTTTGGTCAGTTAAGAAGGTTCAAAGTTTCTAACTAATAATATTCTCCTCTCAAGAAAAAAAAAAAACATCGTCGTACATTTTTTCAGGATAATATGCTAGTGATGAATTTCCTCAGTTTGCATTTGAGAAATTCTGTATTCTTTACTTTTTGATGGATTATTTTACTGAAATAGAATTCTAAGCTGTTTTTATTTTTTAATTTCTTTAACCTTTAAAAGTTTTCTTTATGGCATGATTTCTACTGAGAGATCCTTCGTTATATTTATACTTTTCTAAATGATTTGCCTGTTCCTCCACATTTCTGGGTCATGGTTTACTCTTGATCTCAGTTCTCTAATGTGAACAAGAAAAGTAATTGGTTTTGATTTTGTCCAGCTTTTTCTTCTTGGAAGCATGGGAATAATGACTTCCTTCCAACCTTTGAAATGTTTTCATTTTCAAATCTGAAACCAGAAGTTTCATGTATACGTTGAGAACCATAGAGTACATTTTCATCACATGGTCAATTTATGAATTTTATAATGGCTGTTATTTTGGTGTAAATCAATGAATATTTAAATACATTATCAGAGAAAATTTGACACTGTAGGCAAATCTTACTGTATCTGTGTATTCTGATATTACTTTTTGATGTCTTTTTTTTAAGGCATGTGATTTCTATAACATTAATGCAAAATATTTTCAGACATTTTGGAAAGTACAGTCTGTTTTATAGCACAAATGGAGAGTTAGTTCCCCTAAGGAGCAAATTTATATATTCCTCCACAGTGTTGATCAGGTCTGGGAAGTTCTTTTTTTACCCTCAGTATAATAGAGAAATATCCTCTAATATCAGGGAGGTCTTTAATTAATTTCCAGATTAAGAAACTAATGGTAACTATATTATTGTTTCAGAAAGTATGAAAAAAGGTACTTTAAGGCTAACTTCTAAAGAAAGGAATCTTATGTAACAAATATATATATATATATATGTATATGTATATCTTATTGATCTTTCTTTGTTTCCCTTTCTTTTTGTCTCTCCATTTATATTTCTGTCCATTAAACCTTACCCAGTATTATTGTTTTTACGGTATTCTTTACCCTTTGGGGGTCCCTGTGATTGAAGTGCCAATCCGTATTTGCCCTAGCCATTCTCGGTTTGTTATTCATGGTGCTCCATTTTTCACTGTCAAGAATATTGTGGCTTGGATAATAAACTGCTTTGTCACTGTACTTCTGATCCCTTTTAAAAAGGTGAAAAATCTTTTCTGTATTGTTGCGAATATAATTGCTAATAAGAGAGCTTTTAATCCTCAACTTTATTGAAAACAATATCACAAACTAAAGATATTGAAATATATATATGGTTATTCAAAATTCTATCTGCAAAGTAGTCAGTGGCCATTAGGATTGTAGTATTATGCTTAGAACATAACATTTTACTATAATAATAAAAAAAACATCGCGCCACCCAAAATCTGAGCTTTAAATGAGAAAAATAGTTAAAAAAATAAACGAGCGGGGGCTGCAATGGTGGCTCAGTGGCAGAATTCTCACCTGCCATGCCAGAGACTGGGGTTCGATTCCTGGTGCCTGCCCATACAAAAAGAAAAAAAAAACGCAAAAAATCAAACCAAATGAAAAAAACCCTCAAATCTTAAATATTATTTATATACTAATATTATTCTTATTTTATCATTAACTATAATTATTAAACATAATGTTTTGATTCAAGGTTCTTGGCTGAGAGATTAACAAGATGAAATATAGCAAAACACTATCACAATTCAGAACACAACAACAAACCCAGGTGTATCTGAGGAATTCATTCTTAGTTGCTGTTCTCTGTAGAACTATCAATTTCATTAAAATCAAATTCAAATGAGGTTGGCATCAAAATTAAAGACTCTCATCTATCTAAATATTTAACTGCCCAATTTATTCTAGATCACAGTTCTTTAAAGGCCTTTCTTTTTTACCGGTCTTCTGCTTTTGTGGGTTTGAGGCAGGGGAATTGTTTCCCTATTGTTACTATGGTAGCTTTCTGCACTGTTTGGCTCTGCTGACCATAACCATTTGTCTCATGAATTAAATACTGTACCTGCATTGATTTATCTGCTATATAGCATTTGTCCTGGCTTAAATTTAATTATGTCTTAGGTATGCAGCTTGTTGCACAAGGTTTCATATATTTATCCATCTAAAATTATTTTCTCATGAGCTGCTGAAGCACCTAGGCAACCCAAAATGAATAAAAATTTAACAAATTTATAACTAATAAATCTATCCATTTATCCTGAAACCCACTTTCAAACTAACAGCTGCAATCACCTGCTACACACAGGATGACTTAAACCTGATTTAGTATCAGAGAAAAACTCACAAAATGAAATTTATTCATACTGTTCCCAATTTTGATTTACTTAAAATCCCAACTTCTATAGTCATTACTTTACCAACTGTAATGGTTTTGAGCTAAGTACCCTTGACAAACATGATCTCAAGCTTAGTCCATTTCTGTGGGTGTGAACCACTTGTAAATAGGACCTTTTGATGAGGTTACTTCTGTTAGTGGGTGGCCCAACCTACTCTATTACCGAAGCCCTTGTAGGGAACAGAGAAGAGAGAAAGTCAGAGGGAGCAAAAAAAAAAAAAAAAAAAGTTGAAAATCAGTAGAATCCAGAGGAGAATAGAGAAGCCAGAGATGCTGCCATGTGCATCACTGTGTAACAGAAAAGCCAAGGGCCAAGCATCACTGGCATGAACCCCAGAATGCTACAGTCTTCTGGGAGAAAGTACCACCTTGATAACACCTATATTTGGGACTTCTCTTAGTCTCAAAACCATGAGTCAATAAATTCCCATCATTTAAGTCAATGCATTGCATGGTAGTTGCTTTAGAAACCAGGAAACTCAAACACCAATGTAGTCTATGTTTATCAATCGTTTTGAAGTTAGAAATATTCTCAGAGAACATTTGTTAAGCGAAGGTTTAAGAAACTGTCTTCTGCTGAACATCTTCTGTGGATAGTACCTTCTGTAATATGGTGAATGGTGATATAATGGCAGACAGATCAGTGAGCTATTTAATCCTGATAGGATTTTTATTGCTTATACTCATATGCAGCTGTTATAGGTTTTCATGATTGTGATGCTAGGTTAAGATTATCGATTTGATAAGGAGTTCACAGGACAGGTATGGCTTTGTCAACTCCCCAGCTCTTGGTATTTAAAAGCCCATTCTCTTGGGATCACCACTATAGCTTATCCAGAGGCCCTATTGTAAGGACTTGTATAGGCTCTCTCTCATGGACCCTTTCTGTGGAAGGTCTGTATCACAGGGCAACCCTGGCAGAGATTGTTGTGGAACTCAGAGAATCTCGCTTCTAAGTTTAAATTGTGACACTAAACTATTTGCATCCCATATTGTACCAACTAATAACAGAGGTGAAGGAAAATCATGTAACATAACTTATATGTTATTTTGAATCTTACTAAGTCCATGTAAGGATATTATAATTGATGTTACACAGTTGGGAAAATAGGAATAAACTTAAGCAACTTACCTAAGGCAACTCAGCTAATGACTGGAAGAACTGGAATGCAATATACAGGCCTTCCTGACCTTGACAGCTAAGCATTTCTCCTTCAGTATATTATCTCTAAGATGGTTATTGCATTTTCAAGGTGATGCTTCATGGATTTATAAGTATACTTATTTGTGGTTATAGTCTATAATCTCAAATTTAAATTAATGTTCCTGAACTTGTTAATACAGTAGCTTTTTAAAAAAATTATATCAAACTTTCCAAAAGGGCTAGAGAAAGATATATAGGAAAGCTTAAAATTATGTTTGTGAACTATGCACCAAGCACTGCCAATTACATACATATTGATTTTTCTAAAATGGAGTATGTGGATTTGAGGGAGATGGTTATTACACATGTTTAAACCAAATAGATGAGCGTTGCCAAGATTTGGGGAAAAAACAAATTTCAGGATACAACAGAATTTTAAAATATGATGCTTTCTTTCTTGGGTTTATATGAATCCCATGATAATAAATATCAATTTCCTCCAAATTCTGTATTTAGTTGCTAGATCTTCTAAGCAAGATGAAAAGAATATAAGGGGGGTTTTACAGCTCAACCACACACTTGCATGTAGATATAATGAGGTCAAACATAAGTAAAGTGGGGAGGTGGAACTAGAGACAAAATTCATTTTGAGATGATTCATTGTGCTTTAAGTCTCATCCTCAGCATGGGTGTTTTTTCCTCTCACCTCGATTCTAAAAGTGATCATTCAAATGAAGTACTTTGAGAAGTTATATGCATCACCTGAAAATTGGAGACACACTGAATTTTTTTAACTGTCAATTGTAAAAAGATTCTCCAGGGGACAGATGGGATAAAGTAGTTTGAGTCTGCCAGGCATTTATCACATTTGGATAGTAATTGCATTCCTGGATATTTGGATAGTAATTGGACTGTTGGTTTAGGATTGTTTGAAAGAGATACTGGTCAAGAAAACTGTGACAGAGGCAAAATAACCTGAGCAGAAAGAAAGTGGACACATACTTCCTGATGTGGAAAAAATGAATAAAATGAGAATAAAGGTATAGGTATTAAGCAATCAGTGCAAGCAAAGAAACTGTTCAACATCAGAGAGCTATAGTAGGATTGATCCATCAAGCAATCTGACAAAACAAGCAAGAGAGAATGGCTAAGCTATCACCATCTTCCAAAGTAAGAATTTTCACACATATTTTTAGCTACTACCAAACTTAATTCTGGAGTATTTCACTAAGCCCTTGCTGTGTAACAAATTAGCTAAAATTTAGTTGGCTACAACAATAACCATTTATTTCTTGTGATTTAATTTATTGACTTGGTGGTTCTTAATGTGTGAGCTGGCTTGGCTAATATTAGCATTCAGCTGGCTGCTCAGCTGAGAGACTGAATAATCTAGGTTGGCCTGTGTCACATGGTCAGAAGTTGGCTTGAGGTCAAGCTGGACAAACAGAATGACTAAGTTTCATAACTCTCAACATCTAGCAGGCTAGCCCTAGCACCACCCAGCAGACTAGCCCTAGCACATTCACATGAGATAGTCACAGTGTTCACAAAAGCAGTAAGCAAGAGCAAGCCCATGGAGAAAGTTGTTGCATGGTACATAATGGGAACACAAACTCAGGCACAAAAGAATCAATCAGCAAATGATTGCTTTATTACTTACACAGTGCATAGGGTCCAAAAGAGGAGGGGGAAAGATTCCACCATGGCCAGTCTCCCAGGGAAACCAACTGGTTTGGTCAGGGTCAAGGGATGGTAGCTTTGCATGCCCCACTTTCCATTGGAAAGGAGAGACAAATCTGTGTTGCTTGAGGGTGATGTGTTTGTACAGCCAGTACCTGCCACTGAGAATTTATGCCCTGATAAGCAGTTGGGACAGCTTGTTCCCAGTTTCCAAGTTTAATGTATTGTCAGGCTTTTCCATTAGGTATGTCCATGATTTCCCCAGCAAAGGCCCAAAGCACAAACACTTAAATTTCTGCTTACATAACATCTGATGTTGCCCTATTGGCCGAATCATTTACATTGCTAAACTGGGAGGGAAAATACTGTAGCCATTTTTGCAAATCATTTATGACACAGCACTTTTGGAGGCAGTTTAGTGAGGCAGACCGAAGGAGGGGAGAAGAAAATATTAAACCTAATGTAAAATCTATAATGCTGACTATTTTTTTTTTTTTTTACATGGGCAGGCACCAGGAATCGAACCCAGGTACTTGAGCACAGCAGGCAAGCGTTCTTACCTGCTGAGCCACCGTGGCCCGCCCAATGCTGACTATTTTTATAGTACTGTACATTTCAAGATATTAAAGATTAGAGAATGACTGGAAAAGTTAAGATACCATTCCAAGATTTTACCCAAGTTCAGAGAATGTACTAACCTATCAAATGCATTTGCACAAATATGGAAAGGGAGTAATAATATGGCTTTATGAATACGTCCGTCAAGTTCTGCTTCTTCAACAATGTTATTAAACCTAAGAAGCAATCTTATAAGAGAGTAGAACTTGCAAACTGTTGGAGTTAGGACATGAATGTGTTTTATCTGGTCCAGTCACTGTTAATAAAATACATTAATTGTCCAGATGTAAAAGTAAAAGGCTTTTAAATGCACACACACACACACACAACACAAACTAAATTTGTAGCATGACAAAAAGTGGAAAATCTGGCTTTTTCCATCAAAGCATAGTGGACTGGAAGTATCAGACAGAGAAGGGTCAGCTATTTCCTGTTGAATCTACTGTGTGAATTATGGTCACACAGCTAGTAGTATTAGAGTAATAAATAAATTTATGTCTGATTGACTGCAAAAGTCCTGACTTCCCATGCAATATCTAGTCAGTATATGAACCAAACTAACTTTATTGTGTTGTCATTGTTTAGAATTTTAATTCTCAGATTATGGCTATATATTTTTATTTCTTCTCTATAATTTTGGTATTAAGGTTTTCTCTTGATTTTTTAGAACAACTTATCTATGAAAATATTCAGACCAATCTAACTTTGCATATCTTTTGCACAATAACCCAGATTTCTTTCTTTTCTTATTTGAGTTCTTCATTAAAAATATATTTTTTTCAAGTAGGTCTTTGGCTCATGTCCTGAGGTCTTGTATTTCTGAGATATTTTTTGTTTTTGATTCAACTGAATAGAATGTGATTGGAGAAGTTAAAAGCTCTTACTGGTCAATTTTTGTTTAGAGGTGGAGTGCATGGTCTGGGAACTGGAAGTCAATATTTTTTAAACAACAATTTATTGTCAGTTTGTCTAAGGTTGCAGTTGAGCGATTTGATGTAACCTGATACTTGTTTATTAATAACAATCTGTTTTTTGTTTCTGATAACTCTAATAATGTTCATTTATTTTCTTTTTTGCCTGGGCAGGCACCGGGAATCGAACCCGCGTCTCTGGCATGGCATGCGAGAATTCTGCCACTGAGTCATCATGGCCCACACTCTAATAATGTTTTTCACTTTTCCTTTTTGTATTACGGTATAATGTTTCCAGGTACGACATTTTCTTTCTTTTGTTTGGCAAACTAAGTTTGTTTTCAAACTGATGTAATTTATATAGCTTTATATTTTTGTAAATATATATCTATTTTTCATAATTAGCTCAACCTCGTCATTTTAATTTGTCTCTTCTATTAATAATGAGCTACTGATTCTTCTAATTTTATATTTATTAACTTTTATATATGTTTTCCTTTTTTCTTCTTTATTATTTTTATGGAGGAGTTCCTCAATTTGGTTTTCCATGTATATTTTAGGCAATTGCTTTATGCAATTTTAGTTGTATCTGAAAACCAGGTCAATTTGAAAATAAATGCATAAAATATCTAACAAAAATATAGCATGACTAAAATAAAAATAATGCATTAAAAAAGATATATAATATACATAGCAATATATTTCCCAAGGGAGAAATATGTGTGCTTATATATACATTCACATACACATATACTCTATACAACTACTCACAATTACAGATATGAATCTCACAACTTTCAAAGTAAATGGACACAGTTAGAAATCTAATTTTTTTAAAAAAGACATTTAACCTAGGTAATATTGTACAAAATTTATTAATATTAACCTAAAATCTTTGAGTTAGCATTTGCATTCCTAGAAATTTGTCCTAAAACAATACATGATATGTACAAGAATGCATATATATGAAATCTTCAAACAATACTGTTTATATTTTAGGGAAAAATTCAACAAAAGTTTAACTGTGTGACATTGAGTAGATGAAATTATGGCATTTATATTAAACAGAGGCTGTCCAGGTGAATTATTAAAAGAAATTTGGAATCAGACAAAACTCATTGTTTTTCTCTGCCTTTAACATTTACTAGTTATGTGACCATGAACCAATTATGTTAACATTTTTAGGCTTAGTTTCATCTACAAAATCAAATAATACACTTACATAAAAAATTTTCATATTGAATTAAACACATAGAATAATTCTGGAGACAAATTAAGAGCTCAGTTAATGTGAATCACTGCTCTATTATTATTTTATCATTACTTCTACTACAATCAATGTTACTTTTCTTAGATAGCCATTACAAATAGTACCATATTTATTCAGTGGAAGTATGTTGAGGCTAAAAGTATAAGTAAAGTTTTGATAGCATTATCATTTTTGAAAGTCTCTATCTGATATTAACAGAATTATTCCTTAAATTCAAGCCTTATTCTTACTGTTTTCTTTGCCTGACTACTATTTCCCACATTCACCAGGTGTTTTAGGTCTCTTCTTTTGCCTGTTTTTCTTTCAAGTAGTGTTCTCTAGTCTAAAACCTAAATTAGATTGTCTTATTACTTTGTACTAGCTTAGTCATAACACTTAACCAAAGATTGCCTGCTTATTGTTCATTAATGTATCTAAAAAACAACTAAAATATCCTCTCCATAGGGAAGGTATTATACCTATCTTGGTTGCAATTTTATTCCAAGCCCTTAGCTGGGATTAGATATGTAGATATTTTAAATTATAAATAGAAAGAAAGAAAGGAAGGACGAAAAGAAGAAGGAAGTGAGGAAAGAAGGAACAAAGTATAAGTGGTGTTCATTTTCCTTATTGTGGATTTTTCTATTCCATGAACTCCAGGTATGCATGCCCTGTGCTGACTGTGTTAGTTCTGACCACTCACTATTATTTAGATACTTACTATTATTATCCAGTAACTGGATGGATAATTAAAATCAGTTGTATTACTCTTTGGAGTGATTGATGAATAGCTATAACTAAGAAATATTTTGAATGCTGAGATAGTTTTCTAAGAATTACTTTTAGGCTTTTATTTTACTTTCCCTGCACGATTAAGGGTAATTCTATTTAATTATTTTAGAATTATCATATTTAGAATTATGGTTGATCATGTTACATGGTATTAGTATCTTGCTCATTCATAGTACTATTATATTATTTTTATTTTAGTAATCTCTATATTTGGTACTCATTATTAAATCTATAATATTTTATAGGTATGTTGAAAGCTGACAAGAATGAAAATAAACTATGAGAAGGTTTTAAAAGTATATCTCTATATTCATAATATATAATAGCAAAATGTATAGGAAATTGTTGAGCATTTAAAGCATTGATTAGTACTTACACTTGTTTATGTGAACATCCAAATGTGTGAAAAAGATTATGCTTGCACAGATTCAAAAGGTAATAGGCCAGAAGGTTTTCTATGGGAAATGAATTAATGGGTCCATTGTGCATGAAATCCCATTTTGTTTAGTGAAACAAGCCTATTGGTCTTTATTGATCTAGTTGCTTTTATATTGGTTATGCCTCCTGGTTACCTTTTATTTAATCAAAGCTATTATCTGGATGCAGAAAAGTAAATAGTCTTGAAAACTTGAGAAGATCAATCGTTGTATAATTAATTTCAAATTCAAACTGTCTCCAAATATCAACCATAAACAATTCCTCACTGAATGTAAATATAACATTGAAAACAATTAGCATAAAAATTAAGAAGAAATGAGGTAGTATCTGATTACATAAAAGCAAAGAAATGAATTTTACAGGTTGAATGTTTTCATGTCAGAGAATTTACATGGAGAAGCATTCAAGTTTTGATTTTATGGAAATCAACTAAACTGCTTGCTCTTTCTCATTCTCATGTACACACTCTCACACACACGCTCCTTACACATTTTTTCAAATAAGCAGAGAGTGAATTTTACTGACTTTGAATTTACAGCCAAATTATAAAGGAATTAACAAATATAAAAATTGGGCTTTCTTGAGGCCATATACCTTTCCCAAAACCTTGTAAACTTCTGGGAATTTAATTAGGACACTTTTCTGGATTCACTTAGCTGAATAAATTTAACAACAAAATATATGATTTCTCCATAACCTATATTTCCTCCCTAAAATATTTTTTTAATTTATTTTATTTGTACATTCATATACACTTATATGTACCATCTATGGAATTATTCAATCACCTCAGAACAATGCAAAGGTCATCATAAAATTTATTTAAAAATACATACTTGGGAGGTGGTATTTATCCTATTCCTATCTTCAAAAGGAATAATATGGCCACAATCATCATAGTTCAGACCCTTATTTTGGAAAATGGCCAGGGAAATTCTATCTACATTTTATTGGGATGTTTACTATTCCTGTAGAAACTACTAAGTTAATTTTTTGAACTAATTCAGTTGTTAAACTTTCGTTATAACTTATCAAGTTAATTTTTTTAACAAATATATTGAAAGAACATCAGGAGGTCAACAATTTTCATAACAAAATTCATGGAAAATTAACAATGACAAATTTGACTTGGTCTTAATACAAAGACTTTTTTTAGTACCAGTAATTAAGTACTGTATTTCTATAGCATTAATTAGAGAAGTATTTCAGAGAAGATTATAGTATATTTAAAAAAATTAGAGTTTTTACTTTTATTTAATAACAGGCACTATGAATTTCTTTCCATCCATTATTTATTTTTAGTGAATTTTTATTGAACTGTAATTTTTTAATTATTTCCAAACATTACATAGAAACAGAGAAATGACTGACCAAAAGAGACATATGACTAAAATACATTAAAAATATTTTTAATAAGTAAAATATTTGAACTTAAATTATTTCCCAAAAGTGAAGTTAAAATAATTTTAATTTCCATTATCAGTTTTGGTTTTGAATATGTTTTTGAATCTAATATTGTATAGCGTTTCACTTAAATTTACAAGCCTTTGCTTTAATTAGTACTGCTTCCAAGTTAGTTTGCTTTTTTTCATATTAGTGTCTTCTTTTTAGTTAACATTTTTATTATATAGTATAATACATATACAAAGCAAAGAAATTTTTTTTAAAAAGCAATAGTTTTCAAAGCACTCTTCAACAAGTAATTACAGGACAGATCCCAGAGTTTGTCTTTGGCTACCATACGATCCTCTCAGATTTCTCCTTCTAGCTGTTCCAGAATATAGGAGGCTAGAAGGTTTATTTTATTTTATTTTATTATTTATTTTTATTTATTTTAAATTTGCATATGGGCAGGAGGCACCAGGGATCGAACTCCAGACCTCCAGCACGGCAGGTCGGAGCTCTGCCTTCTGAGCCACGGCAGCCACCCTTATTTTATTTTTTTATCACCACAATTGACCTCTTTTCTTTTTTGTGAAAAATAACAGATATTCAAAAAAGTAATAAATTCCTAAGCACAGCACCACAATTAGTTGTAGAATGTATTTCAGAGTTTGACTTGGGTTACAATTCGACATTTTAGGTTACTTTTAGCTGCTCTAAGAGACTGGAGACAAAAGAAATATGAATTTAATGATTCAACAATCATATTCATTTGTTAAAGCCTATCTCTCTGTATAACTCCACCATCACCTCTGATCTTTCTATCCCTCTCTTAGGGGTGTTTGGGCTTTGACAATTCTAAATTTTTCATATTGGAAGGCTCTGTCAATAATCTGGGATAGAGAGATGGAACTACCTGATGTTCTGAAGTTTCAGGACTTCTCTGGTCCAGGGACCAATCTGGAGGTTGTAGGTTTCTGGAAAGTTATGCTAGTGCATGGAACCATTGTGGAATCTTATATATTGCCTTAGGTGTTCTTTAGGATTGGCTGGAATGGTCCCGGTTGGAGTTTGGCAGGTTATGATAGGTAGTAATGTCTAACTGAAGCTTGCATAAGAGTGAACTCCAGAGTAGCTTCTAGGCTCTATTTGAACTCTATCTGCCACTGATACTTTATTACACTTCTTTTCCTCCTTTTGGTCAGGATGGAATTACTGATTCCCACAGTGCCAGGCCAGATTCATCCCTGAGGGTCACCTCTTATGTCACCAGGGAGACTTTCATCCCTGGCTGTCATGTCCCACATAGGGGTGAAGGCAATGACTTCACTTGCAGAGCTGGGCATAGAGAAAGTGAGGCCACATCTGAGCAACAAAAGTGATCCTCCAGAAGTAACTCTTAGGCATGCTTATAGGTAGTCTAAGCTTCTCCATTACCTACATAAGTTTCACAAGAGTGAGCCTCAAGATCAAAGGCAGGGCCTATTGATTTGGGTGCCCCTAAAGTTTGACACAGTATCAGGATTTCCTGATGGTAAAATTTAATAGTTCAATATTTTTTCTTCCATACCTTGAGGGACTTTGCCAATACTTTTTGATTATATGCTTAATATACTCTACGATGTATCCAGGCCTTACATTAGGCTATACAGGATTAAAGGACCTTTTTCTTATTCTGACCTCCCTTTGTTTCATTTTTTTCAAACATAGATTGAGTTAGATTATGTGCTACAGAAAATTTCAGTTCCAGACCAAATAAACCTTTCTTCCTTTGGTCTCAAAGAGTATGTGTGGTTCTAAAACATAGACATTGTCTTTCTTACCCCAGTGTTCTACATTACTTTTACCCGAACCTGATTGGCTTCATTCTTATCTTTAAATATCAGGCCATATATATATATATATATATATATATATATATATATATATATATTTATATATATATAAACATTTATAAATATATATACATATATATATATATATATATGTAGTACAGAAATAATAATTACCACTCTGGAATAAATGTGTCTGCTATAAAAGTTCACTATATGAGCCCCTGTTTTCTGCTTATTTTGCTTCACCAAATGTCCAAAACATTCATTCACATCATTACTTGCATCACAACTTCATTCCTTTTCTGTAGGAGCCAAAGCTTCATTCATAAGTACGTACCATCGTTTGCCAACCTACTTCTCATTCAGTGCATCCTTCAGCCTGCATTCATCAGGCATCATGTATAGTGCCCAAAGTCCACAGCCCATCAATACTCTCAGTTTTAAATAATTTCATTGTTCCCAAGATAAAGAAAACCAATAAACACACCCTTGTTCAAACAGGAAATGGAAACCTCCTCTTAATACTTGTCCCGCCCCCATTTATTACCACTGCTGTTGCTGTGGCAGTGCTGTTTTCCTTTTAAATATAGCCCATAGCAAGCAATAGCAGTCTCCCCCCTATATCCTGGACTTAAAGACTCTTTGTACGCGAATCATATATTTGAACTACTTCTTGCAAGAACTAATTTATGTTTCTAGTGTTAATCAGTGGGGCACGTAGGCCTACACAACCCCTTTCAATCTTGTTCATCTTCATTATGGTACTTATAGACCCACTAGAGAACCACCTTCACTTCTATCTATTCCTTACATTGGAGTTCAACCTCATTAGCTAACTGTCCACCCATCTCTACGTTCTATGTATCTCTAAGTTCCCTATAACCTGTATTATAAGCCTGTGATTTCATTTCACCATGGTCATAAAAGTGGACTCATACAGTATTTATCATTTTGTGTCTGGCTAATTTCACTAGCATTATGTCCTCAAAGCTCATCCATCTTGTCATGTGCTTCAGGACATCATTTCATCTTACTGCTGCATAATATTCCATTGTATGTATATACAACATTTCATTGATCCACTCATCTGTTGATTGACATTTGGTTTGTTTTCATCCTTTGGCAATTGTGAATTAATGTTGCTATGAACATTGATAGTCAAATGTCTGTTTGTCATTACTTTTAGCTCTTTAGGGTATATGTCAAGTAGTGCTATTGCTGGGTCTTAGGGCAACTCGATATTTAGTTTCCTAATGAAATACCCAACAGTCTTCTACAGTGGCTGTACCATTATACATTCCCACCAGCAGTGCATAAGTGTCCCAATTTCTCCACATCCTCTCCAACATTTTTAGTTTCCTGTTTGTTTAATAGCAACCATTCTTATAGGTGAGAGGTGGTAGCTCATTGTTGTCTTGATCTACGTTTCCCTTATAGTCAATGAAAATGAACTTCTCTTCATGTACTTTTAGGCCATCTGTATTTGCTCTTCAGAAAAAAATGCTTATTCATATCTTTTGCCCATTTTATAATTGGGTTGTTTGTTCTTTTGTTGTTGAATTGTATGATTTATTTGTGTATTGCAGGATATCAAACCTTGATCTGCTATGTGATTTCCAAATAATTTCTCCCTTTGAGTTGGCTGCCACTTTACTTTTTTGACAAATTATTTCAAGGTGCAAAAGCACTTGATTTTGAGAAGTTCCCATTTATCTATTTTTCCTTTTGTTGTTTGTGCTTTGGGTGTAAAGTTTAGGAAGCTACCTCCTATTACTAGGTCTTGAAGATGTTTCCTTACATTTTCTTCTAGAAGTTTATGGTGCTAATTCTTATATTTAGATGTTTGATCCATTTTGAGTTAATTTTTGTATAGGCTGTAAGATAGGGCTCTTCTTTCATTCTTTTGGCTATTGATATCCGGTACTTCCATGCCTATTTATTGAAAAGACTATTTTGTCCCAGTTCAGAGGATTTGGGGGCCTTGCCAAAAATCAGTTGACCTTAGATTTGGTGGTCTATTTCCGTACTCTCAATTTGATTCCATTAGTCAATGCTTCTGTCTTTGTGACAACACCATGATGTTTTGACCACAGTTGCTTTATAATAGTTTTTAAAGTCAGGGAGTGTTAATCCTCCTACTTAGCTCTTCATTTTTAGGATGTTTTTAGCTAATCAGGGTCTCTTTCCCTTCCAGATGAATTGGGTAACTATCTTTTCCAAGTCTTCAAATAGGTTGTTGGAGTTTTGACTAGTGAATCTGTAGATCATTTTGGATAGAATTGACATTTTAACTATATTTAGCCTTCTTATTCATGAGCAGGAAATATCTTTCCACCTATTTAGATCTTCTTTGATTTATTTTACAAATGTTATGTTGTTTTGGGTGTACAAGTCCTTTGTGTCCTTAGGTAAGTTCATTCCTAAGTACTTTATTCTTTCAGTTGCTATTTTGAATGGAACTTTTTCCTTCAGTGACTCCTCAGTTCAGTCGTTTCTTGTGTATAGAAACATTACTGATTATTGCACATTAATTTTATCTCCCACCAACTTGCTGAATTTGTTTATTAGTTCAAGTAATTTTGCTGTAGATTATTCAGGATCTTCCAACTATAGTATCATGTCATCTGCAAGTAATGAAAACTTTACTTCTTCCTTTCCAATTTGGATGTCTTTTATTTCTTTGTTCTCCCTGATTGCTCAAGCTAAAACTTCTACCACAACATTGAATAATAGTGGTTACAGTGGACATCCTTGTCTCCTTCCTATACTTAGGGGAAAAGATTTCAGTCTTTCTCCATTGAGTACAATGCTGGCTATCAGTTTGTCATATATTTCCTTTATCATATTGAGGTAGTTACCTTTGATTCCTTTTTTTTTTTTTTTGTAGTGTTTTTATCAGAAAAGGATGTTGAATTCTGTTGAATGCTTTTTCAGCATCAATTGAGTTGATCGTATAATTTTTCCCTTTCTATTTTTTAATGTGCTGTACTACATTAATTGATTCTTGCATTGATCAATCTTTACATTTGTTTCCAGATAGCTACTGATTTCTTTAGCAATTTCTTCTTTGACCCACTAGTTGTTTAACAGTGTGTTATTTAATCTCCATACATTTGTGAATGGTCTCATCTTTGGTGGTTTTTCAGATCCAGCTTCATTCCATTGTGATCGGAGAACTTGCTTTGAATAATTTCAATGTTTTTAAATTTATAAAGACTTGTTTTGTGCCTCAGCATATGAACTATCCTGGAGAATGTTCCATGAGCACTAGAGAAGAATGCATATCCTGGTTTTTTGGAGTGTAATGGCCTATGTATATCTGTTAGGTCTAATTCATTTGTCAAGTTGTTTAAGTTCTCTGTTTCCTTGTTTATCTTCTGTCTGGTTGTTCTATCTATAGAGGAGAGTGGTTGTCCTGGTTTGAAAGGAAGTGTGCCCCCTAAGAAAAGCCATGTTTTAATATAAATCCCATTTCATAAAGGTAGAATAATCTCTATTCAATACTGTATGTTTGAAACTGTAATGAGATCATCTCCCTAGGTGATGTGATTTAGTCAAGAATCGTTGTTAAACTGATTAAGGGACGACATGTCTCCACCCATTTGGGTGGGTCTTGATTAGTTTCTGAAGTCATATAAAAGAGGAAATATTTTGGAGAATAGAGATTCAGAGAGAGAGCAGAGAATGTTGCAGCACCATGAAGCAGAGAGTCCATGAGCCAGCAACCTTTGGAGATGAAGAAGAAAATGCCTCCCGGGGAACTTCATGAAACCAGAAGCCAGGAGAGAAAACTTGCAGATGATGCCGTATTCGCCTTGTGCCCTTCCAGCTGAGAGAGAAGCCCTGACTGTGTTCGCCATGTGCCCGTCCAGCTGAGAGAGAAACCCTGAACTTCATCGGCCTTCTTGAACCAAGGTATCTTTCCCTGGATGCCTTTGATTGGACATTTCTATAGACTTGTTTTAATTGGGACATTTTCTTGGCCTTAGAACTATAAACTCACATCTTATTAAATTTCCCTTTTTAAAAGCTGTTCCGTCTCTGGTATATTGCATTCCGGCAGCTAGCAAACTAGAACAGTGGTGTTTTGAAGTCTCCTACTATTATTGTTGAAACACCTATCACTCCCTTCAGTTTTACCAATGTCTCTCTCATGTACTTTGGAGCTCTTTGATTGGGAACATATACACTTATTTTTGTTATATCTTCTTGGTGAATTGACCCTTTAATTAATATACAGTGTCCTTCTTTGTCTCTTATGATGTCTTTACATCTAAAGATTATGTTGTTTGATATTAGTATAGCTACTCTTGCTTTCTTTTGGTTACAACTTGCGTGGAACATCTTTTTCCATCCTTTCACTTACTCTCTATTTGTATTATTGTGTCTAAGATGAGTCTCTTCTAAGGAGCATATAGCTGGATATATTTCTCAATCTATTCTGCCAATCTGTATCTTTTAATTGGTCAGTTTAGTCTATTAACATTCAAAGTTATTAGTAAAAAGGAATTTCTTACATCCACCATCTTATTTTTGTTTTATTTTTGAGAAATATGTGTTATTTTCCCTCTTTCCGTTTTTATCCTTTAAGTCACCCTTACAGGTGCTCTTGAATTCTGTACCTTCCTCCAGATCTCCCTCTCCTGTCTTTTTTTTTCAACTGGCAGAACTCCCTTTAGTATTTCTTGTAGGGCTGGTCTCTTGTTGACACATCCTTTCAGGATTTGTCTGCCTGTGAAAATGTTAATCTCTCCCTCAGCTTTGAAAGACAGTTGACTGGGTACAGAATTCTTGATTGGAAGTCTTTCTCTTTCAGGATCTTAAATATATCATACTATGCCTTCTTGCCTTCACGGTGCCAGTTGAGTAGTCTGAACTCAGTCTTACGTGGTTTCCCTTGTATGTAGTAGATTGTTTTTCTCTTGCCAGTTTCAGAATTGTCTGCTTCTTTTCAACATTTGACAGACTGACTGATATGTGCCTTGGATTTCTTCTGTTTGGAGTTACTCTGTTTTCAGTTCATTGAACTTCTTTGATTTGTATATTTATGTTCCTTATAAGGGTTGGGAAGTTTTCCTCTATTATATTCTCAACTACTCTTCCTAGCCCTTTACTCCTCTCTTCTCCTTTTGGGACACCAATGATTCTTACATTTGTGCATTTCATTTTGTCTATCATTTCCCTGAGATCCATTTCAAATTTTTCCATCTTTTTTTGTCATTTGATGTTTTGAGTGTTTGAAATCAGTCATCCTGTCCTTTAGTTCACTTATTTTTTCTTCTGTTTCTTCAAACCTGGTGTTGTGTACCTCTAGCATGTTTTTATTTGTTCTGCAGTCTTTAATCTCTGTGATATCTGCTATTTTTCTACTTATTCTTTCGAATTCCTCTTTATGCTCTTCTACTGTCTTCTTGATCTCCTTTATGTCATTAGCCATCCCACTTATTTTATTAAGTAGAGTTATATGAACATCTTTGATTCATTGTTCCAATGTCTCTGTCTCCTCTGGTGTTTTAATTTGTTCATTAGGCTGGGCTGTATCTGTCTGCATTGTGATATACTTAGCGATCTTCTGTTGTTTTTGTAGCATGTAAATATTTTGATGGATTTACTTTGAGAGGTAATTTCCTTCAATAGTCTAAAACCTGTGTTTGCGAAGTGTATGTGTAGCAGGATGCAGACTATGGGGCAGGGTGTAACAGTGCACTGATGCATTGCTGCACAGATATAGGTGCAGGTAGGGATGTTACGCTGGTCCTGAGGGGCATGACTGTGGGTGAAGCGTGTATGCACGGGTTTAGGAGTGCCATAAACTGATGTGCAGAGCTCATTGGGGCCGGTGCAGCTATGCAACACTATGGGCAGGGTATGAAGATATGAGTCTGCAGCATTAATGCACTGGCTATGGCCTGCGGGGAGCACGGAGGGGGAGGTAGTGCTCAGGAGGGTTGCAAGAAAGATGGATTGGGCTGCACTTGGTGTGGATGTTTGCATCGGGGGTGCATGGAGTGCAGAGAGTGGGAGCGGGTGATGAGGTTCAGGTGTGTGGGGTGTGGGGTGAGCCACAGGTCTGAGCTGGTGAAGGTAGCATTCAAGGAACACAGCCTGGCTCACTTCTTTGTCCCCCATCTCCCTTTCTGCGCACTCCAGTGGGCTCTGCGCTTCCATGTTCGGCTCCAGTTCTCTGCCTGTCAATTCCTCATCCTCTGCAACCAGGGCTGCCCTATGTGGTGCAGAAGGCTCTCCCAGGTCAGCCGCACTCCTGAATCACTGTCTCAGTCGCCCTTCTGTCCATTCTTGGAGCAGGGCTGAACTCGATTTACCCTATTCGGCCATCTTCCTTGAACTCTGAACTTCTTCCTGGAACTCCCCAGGTTATTTTTTGTGCAGAGAGAACAGAATAAAATATGAAGATGGTCATAGAGAAATAAGATATTTTGTACGTAGTTTTACAGTTTTTGCAAATCTAGTGTCAATTTTGGCAAGTGGATATACTCTAAAACATACTCCAAACTTTATAAGCATGAGGGAATCTTCATAATTTAGGCTTGATCACATTATTAACTATAAAATACTACTTTCTGTATAAAGTATACTGTGCAGAACCTGAAATATTTATCCCCCTTTTTTTTGAAATTACATGTATGCTATTATTGACCCATCATATGAGAAAGGAAATAACATTAAACAATCTGAAAAACAGACTCTAAAAATCACTATCTTTTCTAAATTTGCTCACTCTAAGAAATAATTTATGGGTATTTTTCTACCTTAATACTTTTAATATTCTCATTTCATTAATGGAGCAATCATTTCTTTGTTTAGATATAAAAATAGAATTAATGTTCTCTTTGTAAACTCTTGAACAGATATACCAAATGTTTATGACTTAAAGGTAAAAATATGCAACTATAGATCATGACAAAAAGCAAATTTCAGTCAAAGTTACTGTAAATTTTTATGGATTTAAAAAATTTTGTTCATCTAATATTTGCTCAAAATTAAATCTGATATCCTTGCCCTTAATGATAATTGAAAAGTGATGTTTTGTGCAGTTCCTTCTTTTATGTCTAAGTAGTCATTATGAAAAATTCTATTGCAAGGGAAGCAATCCCTTACTATAAAAAGCTTATGCATAAAAAATATTTTGATGCCTCCTGCAGCAAAAGAGTTCAGGGGTGGGTGTGCCTTCAGATGTGGATTTATTCAGCAGTCAAATAGGTTATCAGGGTCCTTTCCTAAGTTCTGCCATTTCTTCCCCAGCAACTCCAGGTTGAAATCATTCAAAACAATCATTTCTAATTTATAAGGAAGAAACTCATAGCTCAAATACAATTCTTCTCCCTTAATTGTCAATTAGGTGATGTGCCAATCCATGAATGTATGTCCCTAGAATGGAATAACTTGATTGTTTTAATGTAGTATAAAGATTACCCTCTTGGCACCTAGAGTTCCAGTGTCTCAGTCAGGAGGTACAGTCAGGTTTTTCTCTGGCACCTGGATTGAAAAGATAGTTTCCTTCGATAAAGACAGGAACTAGACAGCTAGAAGGAGGGTGGGCGGTGCCAGAAAGTAAGGAGTACAGATATCTAAGAAATCCTGAATTTTTGTTTTTATATGGCTATCAGGAGATTATGTTAAGTATCAGTTTCTAATCATGAATCAGTGTGTATAAATTAGGTTCTAACAATAGCATTAAATTAGCTTCTAATGAACACCAGTGAAGACATTAAATTTAAACAGGCATGCCATGCACGAAGATCACTCTCACATTCTTAAAATTTTCAAGCATTTAAAAAATAAGGATAAAGCAATGATTCCTCCATTGGATATACCTCCCCAATTCACCTTTAACAATCCATAGAAAAACAGGTTTCATCCCTTTTCCAAAGTTCTTCCCCACTTCATATGCACTGGGCGATTTTACAAAATGTTTGTTACAATATTATTTCATGCACAAATATTTCATAAATTATGTGACATGACCTAGAAGATTAGCTACAAGTTTATATGCTTATTCAATATTCATAATTAATATTGAAACATAGAAATAGGAACGTAGATTATGTGTATGCTATTTTTCACATTATACTATAATCTTTTTAAGATGCCTATTCTGATTTCTAATCATGAAAGCTTTAAACTGGAAAGATACAACAAACAACATTAATATTTATTTGTTATTTATGTCTCTTCTTCGTTAATGGATTTGGTGTCCTGATGTCTGGAATTATAAATGTTGCCAAATTCCTAGAAGACGCTACTTAAATTTTTAAGAGGTTACATTTAGAGATGAAATACATGATAGTGATCATGTGAGATGCATTTTTAAACATTCGTTTTGAAAAATTAATATAAAATACTTAATCTTAGTTGCAAATAATATAGTCATTTGAGTTAGAGAAACTTAGACTATAATCCCAACTAGCCAGGAGTTTCTGATAAAGTCATGTAAATTTACTGACCCTCAATTAATTCTTCTAATTTTTTGCCTCACAAAACTCTTGGTAGGATAAAGAATGCGTGAAAAACTTGGGAGACTATTTAATTGCAAGTAGTCCACAAAACAACAACATTTCTTTCAAAATATATTTGAGTTAAATATCTGAGCCCATTAAAAATATTAAGTAAACAACAAGTCACTTAATATATAACTATTGCAAAAGGTATTATCCAAAATACTACATTTTAGGTTAATACATTAAAATACTAAGGGAAATGGGTAGAGAAATCAGAGTAGAGAAGACAACAATTTTGAATTGATCAAAGTACTACTAACTGAACTAACAGCCTTCTTACTTTTCCACAACATTACATATTTTCTTTTTGGGTGTGTTTGTGCTTTTCAGTCATTTATTTATTTTTAATTTGTTTATTAGAGAAGTTGTGGGTTTACAATAAGAATGCATAAATACAGGGTTCCCATATGCCACCCTATAATTAACACCTTGCATTGGTGTGGTGCATTACAATTGAAGACGAAACATTTTTATAATTGCAGTATTAACTTTGGTCCATGATTTTACTTACAGTTCACTGTACAAGGTTATTTTATTTGGAAATATTTTTTCAATATTAAAAATAATGAACCTTTTGGCTTTCAGCTCATGTTCCCCTGAATTGCAACTCAAATTTATGCAATATTTTCTGAGAAAAATTATTTTAAATTTTAAATTTGTCTCAACAATGAGAACAATAAGGGAAAATTTGTGAAAGTAAAATTAATGATTTATATATGTGTATATTTGCACATATATATATTTGCATAAAAATGTGTATAAATACAAAACCAGAAGTGACCATGAAATTTTTATTGCAACCCTCTTTGTCAGCTTAGAGTAATCAAAGAGATTATGTTACCTTTAGTCATGTCTCCAGCATATGGTAGAAAATTTCTAATACTTGCATATATACATATATGAATAAATTCATAAATAAATTAATAAAATAAAACAATTCCCAACACATATGCTATAACATGTTTAAAATGAGAATAACACAGAACTCTCATTATGTTAAAATGAGTTAATTAGGCAATGTTTAGAAGAACGTCTTGCAAATAGAAAAGCCACATAACCCATAAGAGTTGATGATGGCAGATGACAATGATGATGTGGGAGATGATAATGATATTATTGATGATGACAGTGATGACAACTATGAGAAAGAATCCTGTCACACAAAACTTCCCTTGTTCATATATCAGACAATATACCTGATATTAATGTATATATGTGGCAAATTGTTTAAAAGCCACAGATTTGACCCATTCCAGTATGCGTACCACTCTGCAATGTGATATTGCTAATCCTCCCATTTGGAGGGCTGGCCTTGTGATTTTCTTTGATCAATGTGATTGAATTGATATGTGTGAATTCTAGAGTCTGGGCCTTAAAGGGTCCTTGGGTCTCCTACATTTGCCATCTTTGACACTGCCCTGGGATTGCCACTTAAGGAAGCCCATCTACTCTAATGGGGTTTGAGCAGCCATGTGGCTGTCTTTGATGTTCCATTTAAGTCAACCCTCCCGTCCAACAAAGTCATTCAGCCAATTAAACAGAATCATGAGAAACATTAGGTCATTGTTTATACAATCACTAAATTTTATGTTAGTATGAAGCAAAATAACGGGTAGCAGGTATCAGAAGAAACTAGTTTTCATTAATTTTATTTTGCTTATTTTGATGTTTTAAAGTAGAAAATTATGTTCATGTTCTCTAAATATCAATGACAGCAGTGAGTAGAATATAATTCTATGTTTTAAGCAAAATGTTTAACTTCTTTAGTTTAAGCAAAATGTTACATTTTTAGTCTAGTATAGGTATGAATCAATAATCATCAACATTTATTATAGCAATTTATACTTGAATGTGGATAAAATGTGATTTTTTTTGCTTTATATAGGTAAATACAATAGAACAATTAAAAAAACAATGAAACATCATTTTTTAGAACTAAAAAATGTAAGTGAATTTAACTGCAAAGGATTTCCTACTGTGCCACTTTATGTAGAGAAAAAAAGTTGAAATGTATTGCAGAAATGAAAAGGATAGTAAAAGGTACAAGTAACAGAAATATATTATTAGCAATTATTTTGCTATGAAGTGTCGATTTAAGAATAGACTTTCAATACAGTTGTGAAATTTTTAAAATAAACTTTTTTTTATTTTAGAAGAGTTTTAGATTTAAAAAAAAAAATTGGAGCTATTATAGAGTTCCCGTATGCCCTGTGTCCAATTTCCCCTTTTATTATTAAACTACCGTGTAACATTTGTTCTGAGCAAATACTGATACACTGTTACTAATGAAATTTCATCTTTCTTTCATATCTCCTTGATTTTTATCTACTGTCTTTATCTGTTCCAGGATTCTGTCCAAAATCCCAGATAACATATTTTGTTATATCTCCTTAGTCTTCATGCATGCAGCAATTTTTGAGATTTTCATTCTTTTTGAAGACCATGGAAGATTTGAGTAGTAGAATGTCCCTCAATGCAATTGGTCTGATGTTCTTCATATGATTAGACTGGAGTTAAGTATATTTAAGAAGAAGAGCACAGCATGCCAATAGCTCCTACTCTTAGGATAACTTATCATTGTTGATATTAACCTTGATCACCTGGCTGAATGAAGTACTGTTTGTCAGGTCACTCCACTCTAAAACTACTGGTCTCCCTGGCCCCATGCCCTTCCATGCTGTACTCTTTGAACGGAAGTCACTGTGCATATGCCCACATTTACAGAATGCAAACTTATGCCTCCCCCACTGAGGGTAAAGTAGCTATATAAATTATTTGGAAGTCTTTTTTATGCACATGATAGTTATTTCTTCTTCATCATTTATAGATTCATTAAATTACCCATTTGTATCACTGTGGGCCCATTAATATTTATTTTATACTTTAGGTTGTAAAAATGATACTTTAGTGTCATTTAATTTTGTTGCTCCAATTGACCTAGCTTTGGCTTTTGGGAGCTTTTTCAGTTGGTTTCTGTGTCCCTTTGGCATACCACCATTAACATAGGGTTTTTGTATTTGTCTTAATTTTTGTTTTTTGAGCATTATCTTACTTTTTTGTTTCTTTAAGATATGCCAGCTCATCTTGTATATTTCACACACTAGTCCTAGAACCACCCATTTTTCCAAGGAGCTGTGGTTCTTTTCATTGGACAATGTTATTAGAAACAAGTTCTGGACTGTAGGTATGCTTGTTGTTACTGCACAAGTGTTGTTGCTTACAGGATTTCTTATCTGACAGAGGAAGGAAATAGTTGCGTGCATATTAATCCATAAATATACACATATTTATAAATATTTCTGTATGTAACCATCTGTAGCCATGTTATGCTAAAAATAAATTCATACTGAATTCATAAACTCTAACTTATTGCCACATGGGTCATTCTTGCCTCTTCTTTATCCTTCTGTCACCATTCTGTTCCAATAGTGAGAAATTTGATTCTACCATTTGTCAGTCATTTATTTAATTATTCAATTTGAGTATAAATGTATACTGGTATCAGAATTGTTAACTTGTATGCCTATGGAGAACAACTTTATCAACCAAAGTACAATATATTCATTAGCTGATTTATTAATTTTTTGCCTTTTATCTTGACAACTTGTTTTTTTATGTTATCTCCTTATACATATGTATTTCTATATCTATACATATGCACTCACAGAGGCAGACACGTGATATGTATATCATAGGGCAATTTGTTCCCAACATTTTTTGGAGGGGCGTGAATCACATCCAGGTCTCCTGCATGGCAGGATTCTACCATTGAACTATCCATGTATCCCCTGACTCAACATGTTTCTAATATGATTTAGGTCCTTGCCTTCCCCTCCTGATTCCCATCTTCTTCAGTGACTTCACTGCATACACTTGTAGGACAGTTAGATTGTTTCTTCGTATTGTACGCCATGATGGGTTACCTAACCTCCTAACTGATATTGTTTTTAATTCTATACATAAAGGTTCACTTTTCATACTATAAATTTCTATGAGTTTGGGAAAATGCATTATGAAGTGAATCTACCATTACAGTATCATACAGAATAGATTCACACATGTTCTAAAAATATCCATTTCAACTATGTAAGCCCCTCAATTCCTATTAATCACAAATATTTTCACTGGCTCTATATTTTTGCCTTTTCCAGAATGTCATACAATTAAAGTAATAAAAATATAGCATTTTCAAACTGATTTTGTTCACTTAGTAATATGCATTTATGTTTCATTCATAATTTTTTTTTGTCTTGAGAGCTCATTTTTTATCACTAAATAATATTGCATTGTATAGATATACCACAGTTTGTCCATCCAATGCTCCAAGGAAATTTGGTTGCTTCCAATTTTTGGCAATTATGAATAAAACTTCTACAAGTTTTGTTTGGGCATAAATTTTCAAATCAATTGGGTATACATATAGGAATATAGTTGCTATACTGTAGGGGAAGCTAAACTTATCTTTTTAGAGTAAAACCTGTCAAACCATCTTCCAAAGTGGCTATATCAACTTGAATTACCACCAAGAAAGAATGAGAATCTCTGGTTCGCCACAATTTCACCTGAAGTTGGTATTGTAATAGGACTACAGTAGTATCTCACTATTTTAATTTGCATTTCCTCAATGAAAAATGTTAAGCATCTTTTCATATTAATATTTTCTGTCTGTACATTTTCTTTGCTGAAGTGCCTATCGAGATCTATTGCCCATTTTAAAGATGCATGTGTAGAGCTGCATTTTAATGTGGAGTTTAAGAATTCCTTATATGAGACAGGAAGTCTTGAGCTATTTTGAATTAGGAAAATTAACTTACACAGTGAGAATACATTCTGTAAAAATATTTGCTCCTGATAAATATGCATCTGTTATTAAGAATGTTTTGTTCTTGTTTTGCAATGATTGCTTTTCTCCTCTTCCAAACTTATCCATTTCAGCAACCCCTAGGTATTTATCTAAGGCAAATGAAACACTAAGTTTACTTAAACACTTTTATGCCAATGGTAATAGAAACTTATTAATAAAAGTCCCAAAATGGAAATATAGAACAAATGTCCATTGACAGGTGACAGAACATATAGACTGTCATATAGTCACATGATGGAGTACTATGCAGCACTATAAAGCACAATGTACTAATGCAGAAAACACCATGAATGAAATCTCAAAAAATATTTTGTTGAGTGAAAAAAGCCAGGCACAAAGATGACATGTATATGATTCTACATGTTTAAAATTCTAGAAAAGACAAAATTAATTTAAAAAAAGACAGAAAAATATGTAGTTATCTAGGACCACTTAGTTGGGAATTATCTCTAAGGGAGCATGAGGGAACAATTTTGTATTATGACAGTGTTCTGTAATCTTAATTATGGTGGTGATTTAATAGAGGTTTATGTCAAAATATCAAGCTGTAAAGTTTAAATGATATGATTTTACTGTGTGCCAACTCTACCTCAATTTCATTGATTTTTTTATTAATTAAAGATTTAATATGCCTTTGAGAAATTAGATACTATCTATAAAGTTATAAGGTCACTTTCAGACTGTAACCAACTGCAGAAAATCTCATTATAGAAAAACTTCTCTATATGTAGAGAATGTAGCAGCTGTATAAATTACATTTTTAGCAGCGCCAAAGGATGTGTAGATGTATCCTTTGAACCCATTAATAAATATTTTTAAGTATCAGTGGAAAGGTAGGAAGCACAAGAAACCATTTCAACAGTGCTCAGGAAAGCTTTCTACAAAATGGTAGAATAGTGCTCAGTGCTGTTTTAGACGGAAAGA
Organism: Myrmecophaga tridactyla; assembly: GCA_004026745.1. Taxonomy (NCBI): domain Eukaryota; kingdom Metazoa; phylum Chordata; class Mammalia; order Pilosa; family Myrmecophagidae; genus Myrmecophaga; species Myrmecophaga tridactyla. The sequence goes on along the minus strand of PVIY010003372.1, from coordinate 51,549 downwards.
TACTCCAAGTGTTAGAAATGTGGTTCTTATAACTCAAGTCAATTTTCCATCCTTGCACAAATTGTTAACCATTGCCCCATATTTCAGGGACTCAGTCATTCAATTTTCACATCCTTTCTGAATCTGCTACTTTATCCGTGTTTCTTCTACTACTCTTATCTTCTAGTTCAGTCTTCCACATTTACATATTCCTTTCATTGTTTATGTCTCACTATTAAAATGCCACCAATACATGTTGATTTTTTAGAAAGATCATTATTTAATATGCCTATTTATGATTGCTAACTCCTTATTTAAAATTTGTTTCCTTAAGTATATTGAAGTTCCTTGAAGTTGAGAGTTCCAACTTCTTTGTGAGTTGTACATATATTAACATATATATATGGTTTCATATGGATTTTATTCATAGTAGGTATTAATATGTCTTTTTCTATAATTTAGTATATTAAAAGACAGTATAACTATTTCTGAAAACTAAATTTTCATTTAATTTTTTCATGATCTTAAACAAATTTTGATATTTTAAAATGTTCATAAGACTTAACTAAAATGTTTTGTTGATCATAAGAACTAATAGGATATATCCAAACAAAAACAGATTCAGAAAAACAGATAAAACTCACATGCTCACATGATAAACATATTTTATATATTTACATATGTAAATATGGATAAGATTAGAAAGAAAATTGTGCTTCACAAATTGAAGAGATATTTGAATATCTTATGGATGAATTCTTTAGTTAGCATGTCTTATATCTTCTAATAAAATGGAATGTTTGGCTTGGAAGGAACCAAAATCTTTTTCAAAAGATATTTTATGAAAAGATTTCTATTTATATTAGATATACAACATCACAGAAGCAAATTGTGCTGTTCCTCCCACCTTAATTTTTTTTTTCAATGTAAATGATTTTTCAACTTTCTGGCCAGTTTCCATTAGCTACTGTGAATTTTGATGATTCATATCTTATGTTCAATCCATGGAGGGAATATAAGCAGAAATAAAAATTCCAATGCAGTCTGAACCCCACATCAAGGTGTCACTTTTGTTAAGGAACACTTGAAGCTGCTCCTCACTTCAAAGTACTTTTAAAACTGACTCATTAATCAACATATGATTCTTATGAGGAAAGCAAATAGTATTATGCCTTTAACAAAAGGGAACACTATCACTGAGTGAGAATTCAAGGGTGCAAATAAAAAGAAAATAAATTCCGATTCTCATTATCGATTCTATATCATTTAAAGCATAAGCCATCAACCCCTCTCTTAATACTCTGTTTAAAATCTATGTAATCTCTTTTTAGTTAGTGATTCTAGTTATATTACCTAGACAATAGACATCACAAAGCTTATATAATTCCTGGGTATGATTCAGAGCCATGTTTAAATTGTAAAGCCCTAGATAAACACATGTAGTTTAATTCGTTTTATGCCAATTAAATTCAGCAAACATTTATTGACTCATAATATGTGTCAGACACAAAGAGAGATAACAAGATAAATATGGAACACTGTTTTCAAGGGCACACAGTCAATGGAAATAGTGACATAAGTAACTAATTGAAATATAAGTGAAATTTTGCAGGTATTTTCAAAATAGAATATTGTCACAAATCAAAAAGTCATCAACTTGAGTGTATATGATATACAGTCAAATAAGGTGCTTCATAAAAGAGAAGAATGTTTCCAGATGGCAACAAAGGAAGATTGGGGTAGGGTGGGAAGAGAATATTATTTAAGGAGGCATAGCAGCCTTTGCCAAACTAGAAAAAATTAGACAGTTAAGGAAACTACAGAGTTTTGGTCTTGATGGAAATGCAGACTATATTTATGTAACAAAAACAAAATAAGCAAAAGAGAATTTTAGGGGAACATCTTATGATATTCTAATGAGATCAGATCTTATTCTTAAGCAATGGGATGCACTGAGATTTAAAAAATAGGAACAGCAAGCTGAATTTTCATTTTAGAACCATTTTTGTGGCTATATTGTTGAAGATGGGATGATAGGATAAAGACCATTGATAAGGGGCATAGATAGTTCAGGTGCGAGATGATGAGAATCTTACTTTAGTAGTTAGGCAGTAGAGATACCAAAGTGGTAAAATCAATATGCTGTGGTAGGAGGAGGGAAGGATGCCTAGGGGACTCCTGAGTTTGTGGTTTAAGGGATAGAATAAATGGTAGCACAGTTCGTTTAAAATGGGAATATAGGAGTATGAGCAATTTAAGAAGAAATGCTGTAAGTTTGATTTTGGGCATAGTGACCTGGAATCTATAAATTACAAAGCATTTGATAATTGGTAGCTAATATCTTCTGTGTATTTGTACATAAAATGCTTAAAAAGTATACTAAATCTGAAAAATTTATTGTATTAGTTTTGTTTCATTAGTATAAAAATGTTAAATTTTCATTAAGCATTTATTTTTAGTTTGATTTAGTAGTACTGTTTAAGGTAAGTATTTAGATGATTATACTGCTACACAAAACAAAATTTTCATTGTGTTTTTTTATTTTTATAGTCTGATGCTTTATTTGATCTATTGTTATAAAAAGTTTGGTGAAGAAAAATCATATTTTTGACAATTTGGAAATCTTTTTCAACTAAATTGTCTCAGGATAGATTTGAATGAAAAGTAAAACTTCTTGGAAAGCCTGTGTAAAGGAGAAAAAGGAGTAATTTGTTTCCACTAGAGTCAAAATGCTAGTTTCTAAAGTTTGGTATTGGAAGTATCACCTCACCTTCTATCCAAGAGGCAATTTTATTGCATCCTGTGAACAAAATATTGGTTTCATAAATTAAAATTGGACATAGCGAGATTTTACATGTAAATGCATTGCAAAATGGTACTATTTTCAAAAGAACTAAAGAAAGAAGTTGCTTGCTTCTAATATGGCCATGGTCCATTGACCATTATAATAACACCTCATTGAACTGGAAAAGTTAAGGGAAGGCTGAGTTCACTTCGTTGCGGCTGTTATTCAACTGGACATAAGTTTCATTAAAATTATCATTGGAGAATTTGCTTTTTATGAATCATTGAAATATGTGCCTTCTTCCCCCATTACAGTGTAAACCACATTCTTTCTACTCCACCAAAAACCCACCACAGGCCAGTGTAAAAACCTTCTTTTTGTCTAATATTTGGAGATAAAATACATGCCTATTGTCTTACTAGATTCTTTTAATACCTAAGACTATATTAGTAAGTTGTCCAAATTCCTCGAAGGTAGGTAATTTTACCTAGGATGGATTGTTTTAAGTAACTGATACTATTATAATAACCAATTACAGAAACAATATAACAGTTTGGCTCAATATGACAGGTTTAAATTCTATCATCACATTTTATATTACTGAAAAGTTAGAGTAAATCAAAATAGGAATAGGTATCCACATAGTAGTATGATTATGACCATCTGAGTTCCTTTAAAATTGTTATCTAATTAATATTAATAATTAATATATATCTTTGAATTATCAGAGGCTATCTAACACTCACAGGCAAGAGCCATGTGTAATAAGGAGAAAGACTTCATTCTCCACAGCCATCCCTACTGAGGTACATGTTCTTACAATTAGAAGTAATCTAAAACAGTGGTTCTGTTCACTGGATGCTTTAATATATGGCCTAAAATAAAAGCATTGCAATTGGTACTGGAAAATCTATTGTTTCTTTTTGAAAATTAAGTATAACCATCAATATTCAGAAAAAAATCCACATTCCACAGATGAAATGAAATATTATTTAGAATCTCTATAGCATTATCGTTGATCTTTTGGAAAGGAACGAAATAAAACACATTATTTCCCTTGACACAAAATATATACACACATGCATTTTAAACTATATTCTTCATTTTACCAGTCAAAGTAATTCAACCTATATCATATGACCCTATGTGGTCATTATTTTCCATTTCCGCTCTGTAAAATGAGATCTATAGTTTCATAAGAAATCAGCAAACAAGCGTAAAGCCTGAAATAGAATCCATTAATTGCCTTAGTTTTTTTTTTTTCTAACAATCATCCATGCATTGCCCAAGCCACCTGGCTTTCTCTAACAAAAGCAAACAAGGAAGCAATGGAACAACAACAAAAAAATATACAGAAACCCATCGGTGAAAAACTAAGTCCATTAGAGTTGAAAAGATTGTATATTTTGTTTTCTATCTTCTCCTTGAATTTTATTTTCCTAACAACAGAAGTTAAAAGTAACAGCAATAACAAAAAAGTCCACATCCAAAGACAGACCTAGTGTTAAGCAGGGTCTCTATGGCCACAGACAGTGTTTTCAACCAAATGTGTAAGTCAGTAAATAGAGAATAAAGGCAAAATATATTTCCCCATCATAGAAGAACAATGTAATATAGCCACTTGTAAATACTATCTCTCCTCTGCATTTCCTTTCTACATGTCCACAGAAATAGAAACCCAGGAGATGTGACCCACCCAATTATGGATAGGACCTTTTAACTGGGTTGTGACCTCACCTATCCATGGTGGGTATTAATTACTGGAGTCCTCTATGAGGAGGATAAAAGGAAGAAATCCTAGAGAGATAGCTTGGAGCTGACAAGAGAGTAGAGAGATGAAACCAAGACAGAGACATTTGGAGATCTCAGGCTAAGATATAAAACCAAGAGTATGCTCTGGAGAAATGAAGTGAGAGCTCACAGGCACTTAGAGACAAAGGCCCTGGAATCAGAAACTGGAGGCAACAGAACCAGGAGCAAGGAGAAGCAGACTCAGCCACTGTGGTTTCCCATCTGACAGAGGTGTCCAAAATACTGGTGGCCTATCTTCAGAGGCAAGGTATCTTTTTTCTGGATGCCTTAGTTGGGACATTTATATGTTTAAATCCCCTAAAAGCCAATCCATTTCTGATATATTGAATTCTGGTAGCTTTAGCAAACTGAAACAATAAAGAAGGTCAGAACAAACTTTTAATAGAAATTATGAGTTACTGAGGAGGAATTGTTGGGAGACTGCTATACCCGATGCAATTTAGAGAAGATTCACCTTTGATGGTTGAGGCAAGTTCTAGTCAGACTCAAGAAGGATTGGCCAAATTGTCTCAGAATACTGGCATCTGCAGACAAAATACAGTGATCAGAATTTGTCATTGAGTACGGGACTTCTCAAAAAGTAAACCACAGGGAGAAAATTTAGGAATACATATCCAAATAGTGTTAAAGTAAATGAAATTTGAAAGATCTGTTTAACTAATTCTGGTATCTTTTAAGCAGAAAAATTGTGTGTTACTGGTCTAAGCATTATAGAGACCAAAGATGCTGAAAAATCATGAAAATTTACCTCCAATTCTACTTTGAATTCTAGAAGGTGTTTTTATGTAGGAGAACTGGATCACATCATGATGAAAATTATAATTTCAACCATAGTGTCTATTTTTATTTTTACTCCATAATTTAGTTGTGAATCACAAATTTATGTGATTCACCAATTCTATAAATTAGACAGGAAAAGCTGGATAGAATGAATATAGATAATGACTTAGTACAATGCAATATTTCATTTTCATTTTTAGATTGATGTTCAAAGAAGGAGAGCTAGGGGACTGGTACCACTTCAAATGCTCATTTTTAAATATCCCATTATTTGAGACATTTACTTTAAAATTCTCATTGCAAAAGATGGCCAAATTCTTTGAGCTGAATGAATAGGCTTGGAAATGCATTTCAGACTGTAAAGCATTGGAGCAAGTTCAAAGAAGAGGTATTATAAAGGTTTCAGATGAATAGGAGCACAGCCATGCATGGAGGAGTTTATGTAAAGCTGAAGTTAACCCTAGAGTGTAAAATACATCAGGCATTCTCAGATATGACATCACACTATGGTGATCGGTTCCTTCATAAGCAGAAAATCTTCCCTCTCTCTCTCTTCTCCCACTACCACCCCTATTCACCCATGCTCTCTTTCTCCAGGATTCGAATCTCAGTATTTTTGGCAGTGCTCACTCAGATATAGGTGTTGAAATGGTGTCCCTCCCATGCGCGGGGGGCGGGGCTGACACTATGAGAGGGTTCTCCTACAATGACAAAACAATAAAAACACTGAAACGTGAAAGCCAGACTTATTGGATTTATACCATTCTCGGGGACTGTTATACTTTTTTTCTTATCATCAACTTTTCATCATAAAACATTTTGCCTGACCCAGATATAGCTCAGTTCATTTATGTTGTAAGCAACTTTCATTCATCCATTAATTATTTAGTCATTCATTCATTCACTAATTTATAATTTCTCTCCCGACTTGGAAAAAGAATGACAGAGGGCCTATCTCCCTTTGGCCAGCTTAATGGCATAAGTATTCAGTGAGTGCCGCTGAGGGAAGAATAACTTTTCTGGAGAAATTAGGACCAAAAAATGTAGCTGACTTTCCTCTTAGAGAACATCCTCAGTCAGTAGCAACACTAAACACCTTAAAATATTTGGGGAGATAGAATTTCATTATAGTTTAGTCCAGCGACTTCGTATTTGAAAATGTAAAGCTTTCTAAACCTATTTAGCAACTAAATAAAGTTCAACGACAAATATAAGTACCTAATGCTACAATTTAGACTGTATTTTATAGAAATTTTATAACCTAATCCTCAGAAAGACATCTATTTGATAGGACAGATGGAGAACATAGTACTCAGAGAAGCACTTAAGTATAGTTAGGTATTTTAAGGCCTTTTCTTTTTCTATTATATCAAACATCAAAATAGATGAAATTTTCAACTTGAAATTTCTAAAGGGAGAAACAATTTCTAAAATAACAAGGCAAAAAGGCAAAAAAAAAAAAATAGAAAAAAACCCTCTTTACTTAGTATGGCTCTTAGCATATAGTAATGCTAAATACATGTTCCTGGTGGTGACTTCGAATGTATCGCTAACAAAGAGCTGTATTTTTCTTCTTATAGATATTAGCACTTCCCTGTGGTTTATGTGTTTTACACTGAGGGTATGTTTTTCTATGGCTTTCTCATTTTTATTTTTTTTAGTAAAACCATGGAAATAAAAGTCCTTCTGCTAATTTGAGCTTATGGAGCATGAGGATATGTGACTCAGTTTTAAATAGCCTGCGGAGGAGGGCAGTGATGAGCCAGAGCAATGACACAGAGGTTGTTGTTCTCCTGGATCGCTATTAAACAGTCTGCAGAAAGGTAACAAATACTGCGAACAAAATTAAAATTTGCCAAAAAAAGAATACTTACTAAACAAGTTAGTAGGTCAAAAATATGTTAAAAATCTAAATTACTAAAACACATTCCATGGAAAACAAGCCTAAATCTTTCCTTTTTTTTTTTTTTTTCTGGTCTTCAAATAAATTCTAGAAATTAGGCTTTGATCATCAAATCAAGCTGATGTAATGACATCATTTTGTAAATCTCATACTGAGGGTAACACATAACGCTTATCTTCAAGTAAAACAGTATGCTAAAAAAGGGAAATTGTTTTTCAAAAGAAAGATGACACTACCATTTACACATACAGACATATTAAGAAAGGGCCGTAGAAAAATGGCAAAGCAAAGTATAAGACTTGGGGGTTTTGATAACACCTTCTACATTATATCACTATCTACTTCTTTCGTGAGATTTTCTCCAGGAGGGATGCAATGTGGGCTATTTGGTAAGATCTGCAAATTCTTGGGAAATACTGCTTTCTCCTTCAAACGTCAAAAATGATTTCTGCATGAAAATAATTTTGCCATAATTGCCACAAACAGGCAAAGTTAAAATGAAAATTTGATCGGAAACTGCAACAAAATGTGTTTTGTTGTTTAAATATCACCTTAATTTCTTTTAACAGTGTGGACTTGAATAAGCGTACCCATTTCGAAATTTATTTCAGACAGTTTTTTAGCAAGCAGTATGATTCCTAAAGTTCTAAAATGCTTTTATTTGACTATAAATGTAATACACATTTATTGCAACAATTTGCATAATAAAGATAAATATAAAGAAAAACAGAATCTCAAAATCTATCTCTTAGAAGTACTGATTAAATTTTTGCTGATTTTATTTCATGTTTTTATCTTTGTCTATGTTGATGTATATTTGCATAAAATTGGGATAAATATATATAATATTTGAGTCTACTTTTTCATCTAATGATATTTCATGTATTTGTTCCCACATAATAATGACATGGTTTTTATCACATAGCTGTAGGGTTGTGCCATCATTTCTTTTAATATAACCTAATGGAAATCCATACCTTTGGTAGTCGTTCTTTTTTTTTCCATAATAATAATTATAAAGTAGAAATCCTTATATTAAATTGTTGCAGTCTCTCATAATGATTAAAAACACAGATATTTGGATCCATACTGCCTGGATTCTGATTCTTTCTTTACCAACTAAATAGCTGATGATCTTAGGTGGATTATTGAATGTCTCCATGCTAGTACAAAAAATGGAATGGATAATAATAATTATTTCTAAGCATTCAATAAGTTGACAGTTGTAAAGCATATAGAGCATTGCCCAACATACAGTGAATTTTTTGAGATACATACACACACCCCACACACTCACAAGTGCATGCATGTGTATATAGAGAGCATGCCAACTGCACTTTACCCATCAATCCTGAGAAAATCTTGATCCAAAGACTTTACATTTTCAACTCTTTTGATATATCTTGTTTATTAATCTAATGGCTAAAATATGCATTTACTATCAAATACCAGCACTATGGCAGTTTCTAGATCTTTGCATATATATATATATATGTATATACACACACACAAATATATATATACATATATATATACAAATATATATATATCAGCATTGATATTATTGTTTTAAAAAATTCAGTTGATAAAAAATATTTTGTAATTTTGTTTTCGTTTCCATTTCTCTGAATACTCCAAGCATAAGGGAATGGGAGAGTCTGAAATCTCCAACACAAAAGCAGCATATTATGTACATGGACTCCTCCAAAACATCGTGTCAATTTCTCTACAGAAACCATGGAGACAAGAAGGCCATGGACTTAAATATTTAGCGGTAAAAGTGAGTCTGTCTCTAAAAATTAGAGAAAGATAAACATATTCCCAAATATATAAAAGCTAAGAGAATTCATCATTAATACAACTGACCCACAAGCAAGACTAAAGGGAATTCTTCAGACTGAAAGGAAAGGACACTAGATAGTGAATTGAAGTGACATAAAGCTAAACACATGGGTATTTACAAATGCTAGTACTAGTGAACTTAGTTCTTTGTATGTAATTCTACATTTTTTACTTCTCACAGATTCTAAAATGCAAATGTAGAAAAAGTAATTCTAAAACAATGGTTTTAGATATACAACTAATGAACATAATTTGTAAAAAGTACAACAAATAGAAGGGGTGGAGGGCTATAGGAACAGTGTATGTTTATGCTCTTGAAGTTAATATCAAAACAAACATTATTGCTATAAATTTATGTTTTAAAATTTAAACAAGGAAAATATCTGAAAAATATAGAGAGAAGGCAATGAGAAGGGATTCAAAATGGCACACTACTAAACCTTAAATAAATATAAAAGTATGTATTAGCAGAAGTATTGAGAGGCAAATCAAGTATAAGAAAAAGAACAAAGACAAAAGGGATGCATTTATCAGGACTTACTTTAAATGTACATAGATTAAACTGTCCAGTGAAAAGACATATCAATAAGAGAATGGATAAAAAGAATGACCCAAATATGTACTATTTACAATAGACTCACCTCATATTCAAAGACACAAGTAGGTTGACAGTAAAGGATGAAAAATAATATTCCAAGCAGATAGCAAAAAAAAGAGAGCTCAGTTAGCTACACTAGTTAGTCTTTAGGTCAAAATAGAATTTAAATAAAAACCTCTACAAGAGACAAAGAAGAAAATTATATATATAAAGTGGTCAATTCAACAGCAACAAAAAAAACATAACATTTATAAATATATATTCACCTAGTGTCAGTGCCCCAAAATATATTAAGCAAATATTGACAGATTCGAAGGGAGGATTAGAAGTTCTACATTAATAATAAGAGACTTCAGTACACCACTTTGAATAATGGATAGAACATCTAGACAGAAGATCAATAAGGAAATTGAAAACTTGAATGATGCTGTAAGCCAACTAGACCTAACAGATATATATATGTATATATCTTCATCCAACAGCAGCAGAGTACACATAGCTCATTCTCCAGGATAGAACATACATATTCTTTGACAAAACAAATATCAACACATTTCAAAACACTGTAATTACAAAATGTGTTTTTTTCCAACCCCAAAACCATGATTCTAGGAATAGAAAACATAGGGGATATTGGAAAATTAATGTGAAAATTACAAAACACAAAATAAATACTTAAAAATCACAAGAAAAATTAGGAAATAACTTGAGGCAAATGAAAAAGGAAATACTACATGCAAAAAAATATGCAATGCAGCAAAGGCAGTACTGAGAGGGAAATATATAGCTCTAAATGCTTACATTAAAAGAGATAAAGGGCAGGCAACGGTGGCTCAGTGGCAGAGTTCTCACCTGCCACGCTGGAGACCCACGTTTTCCTGGAGTCTGAACATGTGAAAAAAAATAGAGAGAATAAAAATCTCAAATCAGATACCTAACCTCGCAAGTAGAAGATCCAGAAAAAGAGAAAACTAAGCACAAAGCAAGCAGAAAGAAGGAGACGACACAATTTAGAACAGAGACAAAAGAAATAGAGAGACGGAAACAATAAACAAAAACAGTACAGAGAATCAACAAAACCAAAAGTTGCTTCTTTGAAATGATAAAAAAAATTGACAAAACTTAGGAAGATATCCTTGTTTCATAAGCATTTTCTTCTTTTTATAGACTCTGGAATTTAATAGAATTGAAATTATCTTTTTAATATTTTTTAAGAACTGGCCTGGCTGGTAAATGTTTTATATATTTATCTATTATAACTTTGTCTGTCATAATTGAATTACATAGGTTTTCTTACTGTTTTGCAGATGGCTTTAGTAAATTTCATTTTCCTAGAAAATTATTAATTTGACCCACATTTCTAAATTCATTTTTGCATTGTTTAATAATTAGTTGCTTATGATTCTTATGTTAATTTTTATATGTAGTTATTTTCATCTTGTTATAGCTTCATGAATTTACCTTTATTAGGTGAGCTAATTATCAGCTTAACAGTTTTTTTTCAAAAAAGCTGTATATATATATATATATATACGCATATATGTGTATATGTACTAATCTAGTATTTTATGTTATTCAAAACACATTAATGTTTGTTTTTTATCTTTATTCAATCACTATTCTGCTCTCTTCTTTTCACATTTGCTTAAGTATTTCCTCTTCAGAGTAACTGATACATCTATTGAAATGGAACTCTGTGTTTAGCTTCTTTACAACACTTAATTTGTTATTTTACCTATTTGTTAATTAAATGCATAAATAAAGCTTATTATTTATTGGAATCATCTTTTTGAAACATTAAAAAGAGTGAAAAATAGGGCGGGCCATGATAGCTCAGCAGGCAGAATTCTCACCTGTGGTGCCAGAGACACGGTTCAATTCAAGCACGGGTGCTTGCCCGTGCAAAAAAAAAAAAAAAAAGAAAAATAAATGTGTACCCTTTGTCATCAGTATTCATTAATTATTTTATTGTATTAGTTAGTTTCATCTTCGGGAATATAACTTCTATTAAATTTTACATTGGGGCTGCCATGGTTTTTTCTCCATATTTTACATTTTTCAATTTGGAAAACAGAAAAATTTTCCATTCTTTTCTTCTGCCGTGAAAGAAATATCTTCTTTTATCTTTCTGAATATATTAAAAACCATATCATTAATTGTTCTATTTTTCCCTGCCTTGTATTTATTTCTTTGTAAGTGTATGACATATTTCTTGATTTCTTTATGCAGAAGATTTTTTGCAAATATATGATAATTCATGGTTGCCAAGTAGGGGAGAGGTAATATAATTTCATTGAAATCTCAGGGGTAGGTAATATATTTTAAGTAGTGAACTTCACTCTAAGGTGATGTAGTTATGCCCTTCTTTAAGGCTAATCGTAACTCTCAATATCTGTAATTCTTGGAAGGTCAGTTTTCCTAGAAAAAAATCTTCTAATCTGGTAAATAATATTTCAAATCCTTACAACCAGCATTCCTGGAGCAGAGTAGAAGAGTGCATGTGCAGTCTTGTTTTGAGTTTATTGAATCCTTTTCTAGTCCATGCCCATTTATTTGTTCAATCGAGTGCCCCACAACCCTAAATTATATGTGATAGAAGCAGAGCCTGTGAGACAGACGCAGATGCTGATGACTTGTTGAGGAAGATACTCTTCAAGAGAAACCTAAATTGGAGTGAGAGAAAAAGAATGAGGACGAGGTAGGTATGTGATCTCAGATAAATGACAGCTGAGAACTGATGCATGGCAGAGGCCTGGCAGCGATCTGGAATATAACTCCCACCTTAAATTGATTCTGGGTCTCTGTGTCGGCCATGCATTGCCTACTATCTTGAGTGTGACTGTGGTGATGTACCTCCTGGGCATCTCTGAGGAGGCCAAGGGAAGTTCCCCAGAGAAGGTCATTGGCAAAAACTATTAGTTACAGCTGCTGCGCTGCATGCATCCATTAAAAAAAGGATCTGCCTCAGTGAAGTATATCAACCTGCCTAATGGTCTGGCATCTAAATTCTGGTTCAATATCTTCAGAGAGTAAATTGGTCAATTAAAGAATCTCCTAGGGTTTTAATTATGTGTTGTACATTTTTAAAAGCAATAACCCAACTTTTTTGCCTCTATTGCAGCTATGCCTTCAGAAGAATTCACTTCCTCCCATTCCTGAGTTCTTTAAGATTATTGGGTATAAATAATTTTTCATGTAAAATTCCTCTATTCCCGGATTATGGTTTAATTCTCTATGCTTTTCTAAGTCATTTATGATTTATTTGATTTCCAGTTGTAAAGTATTATAATTGTCATACTCTACCTCATTTTCTTTATTCTTGTACATTTTATGTGTTTCTGATTAAAAAAATCCATTTTACTGTCACTTTAGAGTGGTTTCAGGACAAAGGTTGTAAATGTGTAATTTAATCTGCTATTTTAATATTTAGTAGAATTCGTATTATTTTACTTCAGCAAACTATTTTCATTTGGAGAGTGCTCTAAGGACCATGGAATAATGATGTTAAAGATCAAGATAATACCATAATAACAATTAACATGTCCTGAGTTGCTAAACATTATTTAAGAATTTCACATTTATTTTATTTAATCCTGATGACATCCATATAGAGTAGACATCTTTATATTCTACAGGTTATAGTTACACTGTTATTACTCAATTTATTCAACTGAAAAGTGGAAATAATAGTGGCCCCAAGTCCATATGGTTTTTGTGAGGATGAAAAACATTATTAATAAAAAAGAAATAGAATAATGCCTGGCAAGTAGTCCATAGTTGTTTTAGGCAGACATGACCTCCCGCTGATGTCCACGTTAATCTCAGGAAACCGTACATATTTTCTGTTACCTGGTAAGGGGGAATTAAGGCTGCAGATGGAAATAAGATTGTTAATCAGATGATAAAGCGATTATCCTAGATTATGCAGGTAAACCCAATGTAATTGCAATAGTCCTTTATATGTGGAAGAGGGAGGTAGGTGAATCAGTTATAAAAGGAAATGTGATGATGGAAGTAAGGGTGGATTGATGAAATGTGTGAATTCAATCCAACAGAGCTGGCTTAAAAGATGAAAGCGATCATGAGAAGCAGGAAAATACAAGGAAACAGATTCTCCCCTAGAGCCTCCAGAAAGAAAACAGCACTTCTAATATCTTAATTTTAACCTAATAAAAGTTATTCCAGACTTCTGACCTACAGAGTTGTAAGAAAATTACGTTGTTTTAAGTTCCTGTACTTTGTCATAGCAACAATAGGAAACAAATGCAGTGCTCAATAAGTTTTACTAATTCTTATTGTAATATCAATTTTAAAGAAAAAAATGAGCAAAAAATAATTAGCATCTCCAGGGTCACACCGTAAATTTTGGAGACTTTTAAAACATGAAACCATTAAGTCTAAGTTCAGCAACTCTGCTCTGGTAAACAATACGATGCAATTTGTAATGCTTGTAATAGACAAGGAAAAATCAAGGGAAACCACAATTCAACTGTTCCTGTACATCTTTTTTTTTTAGAAAAACTATCATTTATTAAATAGTGCTTTACCTATTATGCTGAAGTTCTTTGGGTAATGATGTGCAAACACAGATAGCCAGCAACAAGAATGCATCAAAGAGCAGTTTTGTTAGATCAAAGGCCTACAGAGGGAGAAGGAAGACTAGGGTGTCAGAGGGGCCTGGGATTTACCTACCCTGAGTTCCTGTGAAGGCCTGTGGGAAAGGGGAGGGGTAAAAGGAGGAGCACATTCCTTGATTGTGACCCAGTGCCTTTTCCACTGATACTGGAGACTGGGAGTTTTAAACTACACAGCTCAAAAAGCAGGAGCAGCAAGGCCATTTGGAACAGCTGAGGGCAGCTTCTTATCATCCAAGACAGAGAGATACAGGCCTTGCCAGTTAATTATGTGACAGGAAAGGGCAATGGATCATTAGGAGAAGAAAAAGCAAGGACTACTTGTAGAAAAAGTGTGAGGGGCCTTCAGAGATGCTAAGGGCTGCTCACCTCATCCAAAATGTACGAAGATGAGGCCTTGCTAGTTGTGGTTATGCCCAGGGCAGGGCTAACTGAGGTGTTCAATCAGAAGGGGGACTTATGATGGGGTAAAAATGATGATGTACCAAGTATATATATTTTTAATGCTGTTACAATAGTGAACTCATTCTTTCAAAGATTCAAATAAACACAGTTTTAATTACATGATGTCAAAGAATTGCTAATTATATTCTAAACAGTATCATGTAACTTTGGTTTTGGAAAATCAAATTTATAAGAAAATAAATTATAGAACATTTATATATGCACCATATTAATGGACATTTTGTTGTACTCATAATAACATTATTTTGTAAATACATACTTCATTTCAAATAAGAATATTGTCCTCTTATTATCTGGCATAAACATACATACTATCATATTCATATACAAGCTCAGCATCTCTTTGTCATTAAGTCAAATATAATTCAAATATAACTATAGATTCTTTAATTCCAAGTGTAATGCACTGCTCATAGTGTACACTAAATATAGACACCTCTACCTGTCACCTTTTTATTTTTAATGTGAAAAGATTATATTTGCAGTTTCTATTTACTTAGTACTGTCAATGGTTTGTTGAAATGTAGGCATGTATGTTAAGCACCTTGGTGCTTAGAAAATAGGGATATTAAAGAGCATTGTATTAATGACAGAGTCCACAGGTACTAGATAAAAACGTGTTGAATGAAAAAAAATGACATTGTATTTCCAGTTACACACACATGAAATTATTCATTTAGGGAGAACATTTACATTAGTAGAATTATTTCATGTTACCTAAATAAGTAATGAGAGTGTGAATTTGAAAAACAAATTCAATGTGTAGACCTTTTAATAATTAGGCTTTGTTGTTGCTGTAGTAGAAATAAACCAAACAAATAGCATTGACTATGTGAGAGCACATTAAAATTACTTCCAGACATATATATAATGTACACATCATCACTGCTTTAGGTCTAAGTATTTGTTGTGAACTAAGCCTAAATTATCTCATCATCTCATTTAGTCTAGTGATAAGTGTGGGTTTAAGTTCATCTATTTTATGAATTCTCAAACAGTAATACTCAAACAGATGCTGCGTATTTTATTTTTTACAGACACAAAATAAGTGTGAAAGGAAGCATTGTATAACAATTTGATAAGAAATGTAAGTATTGAAATAATACTAGTTCATTCCTAAATTGTAATTAAAAATATATATTTTTTAATTAATTAAAATCCTCATAATGCATGTTATAACATATTAGCTTTCTGAACCCTAACAGGAATATAATTTAAAATAATTTCTAACTCAGCTACATGGTCTGCTTGACTGGATGTGTTGTGAAATCTTCAATTGTATTTCTGTCTTTTTCAATGAGTTTTGACAGGAGAGTCCAAACTGTGAATTCTCTTCTTTGCGAATGAACTTTATTTTTGACAAATATTAGTAGATAATAAAATAATCAAATGCTTTTTTGCAGGCTGGAGAATAGAAGTAAAGAAAGATCTTAACTATTGTGTTAAAATAATAATTACTAATGATTTTCTTATAGAACAAAATCTTGAGAGAAGGAATCAGTTGAGAACTAAATTAAATATTTAATATGGATAATGAAGTGTATATGCTACAGCTATACTTCAAACAAGAGAGAAGATGTAACTACTCTTGTTCAAGGAGAAGACATATTTGAAATGAGTAAAAAGAATAATTTAATTTAATTTAAAATTTAAAATAGTTTTTTTACCTATATGAGCAGTAAATAACACTCATATTTTCTTTGTAAAAAAGCTAATTGAAATTGAAATCCTTATGTCTTTATAGAGTTGATTTTAATTTGTTTCTTTTTAGATATTTCACACAATTTTGTTTATTTTTTAGAAATTGCATTTAACAGAAGAAAATTACTAAACAATAAATTTCTTTATTGATACTTTCCTCCTTATTAATTTACTTTCCTTTTATGTTGTATGAGTTTATCATTATGAATTCTTGTTCTCTCTAATCATCCTTCAGATATCAGTTTAAATTTCTAATCTTTCTGGAGAAAGGGCCTGATATGTCAGTATAATTCAGATGCTTTGGTTCTTACAGTATTGTATCAGACCAGTTATTCAAAATTCTTATAAATTTTGCAATTGTATATTGTTTTGAATTATTATTTGATTGATATATTTATTTTACTCTAAGCCCTATGCTAACAGAAACTGTCTCGATATGTGGATACATAGTTGATGAAAGAGTGCATATTTACTGCATCAGTGAACAGATTGGGCTAAGCTCTTATTTGAGGCAGGAGTGGTTAATTTAAGTTATAAAGTAAATCATAAGAAATAAAAAGGAGTATTTGATAACTCATAATATTATATTTGGTTCAAGCCTTCCAAGGCCTACATATTAATACAATGATGTTTTTATAAGGAACATTATAGGAGAACAACTTACTATAAGCCTCTAGAAGAAAAATGATTTATCACAAATATATTCTATATTCTAAACACAGGAGATTATAAACTCATGGGACTATGCAATTAAAATAAAATTACAAATCTCTAATGCAAAAAATAAAATTAGAAATATCTAAAGCAAATTAAGCAATATCTTAATTCAAGATCGTCCCTTTTATCCTTAGAATATTTTCAATGTATTTGGCTTATGTCTTAATTTTCATATTCCATTTTAAGGTAGAATGCTATTCATTCCTCAAAAAATTACCTTTATTCACTGTTGATAACATCCCTTTACAATTTATTACTGTGTTCAAAATGGAAGTGTATATTAATCCTCAAAAGATATTTAGACCCTCCAATTACTTCTTCAGAAATAAATAATGAACCACAAATTTTAACCAGCAATAAATAAACAGATTGTCATTCTGATGTTAGGATTACATTTGCTAACCTAAGGAGTGGAAATCATTTGACAAAGCAATGGAGGGAATAATTTTTCCCCCAAAGAGTGAAAAGTAAAATCCTAGAATTATTTAAAAAAAAAATTCAAACAACCAAAGCCTTTACCCTAATAATTCTAAGTGTAAAAACCAGATAAATGAAATTTATTTAAAATAAATGTAACGATATTTTGAAAGTTAAAATTCGTCATACGAATTGCTTAAATAATCTTATCTCCCTTTGAGTAACTGGAAATACTATATTAACTGTTATTCTTAGTAAAATATAAGTCTATATTCTTGATTTTTTAAGGAAAATCTAAAAGAATAAAAGTGCTGTTAGAGTTTGCAACTTAAATTGCCTTCTGCTTTATGCCAGATTTACAGTTTAAATTTTTCCGTTGGATTTACCAATAGAACAGACTTACAGTGCTATGTTTAAAATTTCTTGCTTGGAAGTATAATGAGAGAATAAATGTGTGACATTTTCCTGCTCATAATTTTCTGACTATGCTTAAAAGGATTCAGTAAATTATGGGCCACTATATAGACATTTTGCAATACTTTGGGAAGAAAAAACATGTAGCTCGAAAATATTACAGACACATAGCCTCAACTGTGAAATGTAAAAGGAGGTGTAACCTATGAAAATATCTGCAGCTTAAAGTATACTGTTAACAAAAGTTGTGATGGAGACATTGATAACAGGATCAAGAGAACTAACACGTCTTCGGGAAGGGAGATGCTCTGCAGAGACTCTGTGATGTCCACATGTAGTGAGAAAAAGACTTATCATCTTCTGTGTCATATTCAGTCGGTGTTTTATTTTATTTAACAGTTTTATCACAGTACCACCAGTAGACCAAACTATTAAAATCAGGGAACACAACGGAGTCAAAAATAGCAATTCTTGTAGTTCTCAGAGAATAGTTCAGCAATGAAGTGTTTTTCCTTATAACTCAGTAATACTGGCTTGAGATATATAGAAAATGAATGCAAAATCCCTTTGGCAAACATTTGTTGGGCCTTTACTGAATAAGTGACAGGCACTGGGATGGACATTGCAACCATACAATCCTTGCCTTTAAGTCTGATGGGTAACCACAAAATAATAAACCACTACACCAGCATATGATAAATGCACTGGAAGACATTTCACAAAAAACTGTTGAGGCATAGAGAAATGGCACCTCCACCAGCTTGGTGACAAATGAATAGTTTTCTGGAAGGCATCAAAGATTCTTAGGAGAGAAAGCAAGACAAAGAGAATACCCCCTAAAAATGAATATCATGTGCGAACTATTGAGATGTGAAAAAGTCTAGCATATTTAAATAGAAGTGATTTGATGCGAAAGAACAAAATAGATGTGGAGGACCACCAAAAGATGGAGCTGAAAAAACGTAGGCAAAAGCCAGTTTGTGAGTGACCTACTGATGCCACCATAAGGAGTTTAGAAATTATTCCAGAGGTGAGAAGTAGACACTGATGGTATGATAATCTGTCAGAATTTGGAGAGGAAGGGACTGTGAAGAAATTTAGGAAGGTTCAGTATCAAATATTGCACATCTTAGACAAAAAGTAAAGCAAAGGTAGTGGACATAAATTCAAAGATAGACATTAACAAAATGAGTTCTATAAATTTGAAAATAATAAAATAAAAAATTAATCAGGTAATATATATATGATTTAAATGACAATAATGTTAAGTAAATTACATGAATTGTTTCCTTCAACCCTCAAAAATTCTATAAAATCAGTATTAGTTTACCCATTGTGCACATGAGGAAAAACATACTCAGAGTTTTTAACTTCTCCAAGTCACCTAATCCATGAATGGTTGTGAAAGATACACACCCATGTATTTTGACTCTCAACACCAGGGAGATTTTTTTTCTTTATTATACTAGAGAATCTCAAATCTATAATTTTTTTTTTCTTTTTTGCATGAGCAGGCACTGGAAATCAAACCCAGGTCTCTGGCATGGCAGGCGAGAATTCTGCCACTGAGCCACCTTGGCTCACCCTAAAATCTGTAATTTTGATTTGGGCTATATTGTAGGTGGAAAGTATCATTTCTTTTTTTAAAAGTTAGAATAAAGAACTTTTAAAAAAGGAATGAAAGTGACAAGAAAGATGAGTTTAGTTCAAGCTATATTGATTTTGAGATTAAAATATGAATGATGGAAACTTCATTGTATACTTTCAAACATGAGCAGGGAATTTTATACTAAAAACATAGAAGGTTGCAGTCACCTTCCTTGGAAAATTCATAGCATTAGAGAAGATCCTGAAAAAAATCATGGGAAATAAAAATAACAGTAAAGCGATAGGTTAAGTTAAATACTTGAAGGGATTAACGCTAGGGGTAAGAAGTCAATTTAAACATAATTTATAGCAACATGGTCTAGGGTCAAAACACAGCATAATGAAACTCAAAATTACTGCAGAATGAAAAGAAATGACAACAAGAAGACAAACTTTTGTCCTGCTAAAAGCAGGGAGGTCATATTGAATAGAAATAGGAAAAATAGCTTTCAGAATACACAGCCAAAGAGGGGAATATGCCCTGCAATGAGGTTGACCTTGTTCTTTAGAGAATTGACTGACAAATGTAGAAAAGGTTTTTACTGACATATTGGTGTTATTCTGGCATGAACTAAGAGATCTCCCAGTAAAAGTACAGCAAACCCTACCCACTGAGATAATTTTAGACTCTAAAGGGAACGTAAAATCTTGAAAGTCGCCTGTCCAAATTTTCACTGTCATTCATCCTTTCTTTCACCTCCAGTATGACTCTACAAATGAGATAATCCAGTCTCTAATAAAACATTTATTTGACATTTTTTGACAAAGAAAACTACCTCATCTAATTAAAATAAAACACTTGATGGCCTTGAGGATAGATTTTCCCTACAAATATTCAATAATTATGACTATATTCCTTTGCAGCAATTCAAGATAAACAATTTTTTTTCAGTCAGTTTTTTACTATTTAGAGGTAGCCGTCATGTATTACCTGTTTATACAGGTTTATAGGAGATTTACAGGAGATTGCCTTGCTAGTAACACTTGAATCCTGAATCACACTTTTATGATATTGATTCTGAACTACAATCAGAGGCACTTTTGGATTAAACTACTGATTCTAGAAAGCACCTGCTAAAACATCTGTTCGCGAATGAGAAAGATTATATTTGCCATTAGCATAGATTAGTTTCTCAGATCTTCCTTATTGAACAAGTTCAAATCCCTGTGTAAAATCAAGATAAAATGAGGCAGTTTTCACTAGAGTGGCTGAGGAAACCCCAAAGCAAGGGCTACTCTCCAGGACAGGTGACAACCCTTCAGTGAGACAATGGAAGGCTCAAAGACGTCATGAACAGCCTGAAGCAAAAACATTCAGAAAATGAAAAAGAGCTAAAAGCCCATTTTAGTATTTTGTGAAATTTTCCATTGTTGATCATGTATATATAAATAGTAGGGATAAAATCAGAGCCAATTTGGAGGTTCAGAAAATATGAACATATCGGGTTGTAGAACATAATTATGTATATATAAAGTCGCATGGCAATGTTCTTGCATTAAGATTTAGTGTTGGTGTTTAGCCCAGTTACACAGTGATTTCTCTCTTAAAAGTTTTCATTTCTCATTTAGTAAAAAATTGAAAATTATCTGTTGTGTTCAAAGCTCTATGCTGGCTTACCAAAAATATAAAGATGGGTAAGACTAATTTCCTTCCTAGAGGTAAGCAAATTTTATTTTTCAAATTTTCAAGATCCATTCACATCTCATTTTACAAAATCATTGAAAGTTTGATGTTAAAAACCGTGGACATTTTTGAAATTTAAAGCACCAAATCACATGTTTTAGATACATTTGATGCATCCAATATGTGGAATAACTATGAGACTCACTAGAACATGCTAGAAATATCAGTTGAATTGTATTTATAAATAAACAGCACATAAGGATAAGATATGGAAGTGACACAAATCTGAATGTTTAACTTCATATTTTTCCAGAGTAAGGGTATAGGATGTAGGATATTTAAATATTGGAAATTTTGAGTTATTTTTGTGAATGACAAATATGTTCCTGGATATGACCCAACCATGAAGCTTAAAGACATAAAACCACAAAGTGGATTTAAGCAATTAGACTATTAGCTAGCATCAAATGTTGCATTAAAAAGAAGTAATGTTACCATAAAATATTTAACATATCTTTTGTATTGAACAAACACAAGTTGCTTTAAAAGTAGGGAATTTATCATGACAAAAAATAAATATTCAAAACCTTTACTTAATTTGCTCTCCCCTGTAGACATCAATAATATTTTTTTCAAGAAGGTGCTACCAAAATATCCAATCAATATGCATGATATGTTTAGAATTTTAAAAGGATGAGGTATTTATGTTTGAAGAAATAGGTTCAAGTAGTTACAGTGATTGAAATAATATATATTTCAATTACAAAGACTCCTTTTGTAATGGTAATTTTCTTACAGAACAACTGATGACTAAGAACAAGGGTGGTTATTCCATTGTACTGCTCAGGATTAATTAAAGTATTTGTTCCAGTGCATTACCAGTGGAATTCAAGCACGTCAATGATGAAGGTTAGTTGCACTAGTATTATAATCATGATTTTTATTCTGTGTCTTTCTCATGGTCATAATCCATAATCCACGATTTATTCTCAGGGAACCCTTCCAAGCCCCAGCATACAGGAAACAAAATCAAATAGACAATAAACTCATATTAAAGATTAAAGTAAGGATGAAAGTCAGTGTCTCACAATGGAATTTTCAGATAAAGAATTTTACCAATCAGTGCTGCTGAAAAACTTGTTTGTTATAGAACATTGATATATTTTCTCTAATATGCTTAAATACAATTGGTCACAAAAACAGGACTGCATTTTTGGCAGGCAGACCTATTTAATCATATCTAATATGAATTCAAATTTTTTAGTAATCTTGATCTTTCATATTCTAAAATGTTTTGCTTTAGGTCTGCAACTGCTTTTCATTTTCTGAATCCTTTTTATAATATCCAGATTAAATGTACTGGAGCAACATGCAACACCTTGAAGGTTCCCCTCATCTATTGTTTGGCTCTTCTTCCTCTTCTCTCCAGTTTATGATTCCTGACTCTATGCTAATCTTAGTCTATATATTTTGTGGTGTCTTCATCTATGCAAGGGGCTCCAATAATAAGTAAACATCTTCTAAATGAGTCTTTCTAATCAAGAAATTTGTTGATTTCCAGATTGCTTTTCCATATGGCTCTAGACATTTTCACAAAGGTAACACACAGTGACCACAAAATTAACATATTCAAAGTCAACTCATAATCTTTCCACTAAAGCACCAAATCCTGTTCTTCATGATGTGCCCAAGCATTTCCAGGATCTCTGAGGCTATTTAGAGTCCATACTATCCTCACTCTTTGTACTTAATCAGCTAATAAGTCTTATAGATCCTGCAGATTCTATCTCAATACTCTTAAAATGTATCACATTTCCTCATAGCTACTCTATGACTTTTTTTCAGGCATTCATCAAGTCTTTTCTAGATTATGAAAATTGCTGTATACCTATTTAATTTCTCTTCATTAGAATTCTGTTAGGTGTTGTTCTGATGAACTCATCTTCATGATGAGTTCAACCTGAATAAGGGATTTGGGTGCAGGGAATTGATTTGGGAACCTGATCTTCAGTGAAAAGAATGAAACGTGGAAGGAAGAAAAGCCAAGGCACAGGTGAATTATCCTGTTGGTCACCACTGTGCACAACTGAAGTTTGATTTCACTAGATTTCTTTGAGTATTTCCTGCCTTAGAATTGCCTTGTGATATAAAAAGGGGGACAATTATCCCTTAGCTCCCATCCTCCTAGGTCAAGTGCTGGCTCAAGGAGTGCTTAACTCTTCTACATAGCCATGAATATTCAAGCATCAGTGCTGAGTGGTTTGGCAAGGCCTCCCAAAGACCCTGGAGCAGAATGCAAGTGATGTACTGAAGCTGAAGCAAGATACTTTAAATTATACCTGCTCAAAGATGTTTGCTGCAATAAGACTGGTGGTTGGCTGAGAGGCAGGAACAAGCAATACATCATATAAATATTCATTCTATGATATAAATCTTATTATATAATGGTCATGCTTAAAAATCCACATGGCTACCCAATTTTCACAATACAATTTATACTCTTTATAGCAAAACATGCAAGTCTCCTCTGAGAAGTTGTTTCTGGCCTTCCAAAATTGGGTCAAGTCTTTTTCTGACATGATCTCATGTCTATTATAGCATCTGAAACAGACACATACTAGAGGACCTCATTATGCAAGAATGCATGGTATAGGAAAAAGGCATTTAAAGTAAATCCACTTAAAACTGCAACCAAAAGTTCATAGGAAAGAGTGGCAGTGGTAGTGAAATTAAGAAAGGGTTTTACTGATGATTTACATCAGATAAACCTAATAAATAAAATGTAGCTTCTTTTATTTTATATTTTAACAAGACAGGATATAATATTAAATCCATCCTAATTCTTAGAATATATGGACTTTAAAAATCTTGATTTTTTGCATATATTTTTCTAACAACAGTTTAAAATAGTGTGAAATTATGTCCTTTATCACAAGTTGAATTTCACAAAAGGATTATAAAGTATTATTTTTATTAAAATATAGTTTTTTTCATGCATTTTTCAAAAGGTTTCTAAAACATTTTCTCTCTCTTTTTTAAAGCAGCTTGCATGCCATAATTCTCACCAACATTTCCTTTTTTTGTAAACTTCCAAACTTTGTAAGATCTTCATTTAGCAACGGCTTTTTATGTGACTGCAATAGTCTGTGAACTTAATTTTATTGACATAGTGAAAATGTGATTCTTGCAAGATATGCACTTTCCCTTTTTAATTAATTTGCATTGTATTTGCATTGCGTTGACAAATGTTTACAGAAACCCTACAGTAATTGAATGGACTTATCAATAATGAACATGAGCAGAAGAGCACGGACACTCAGTAATTTTAAGTGGCCAGCAAGGGACAGAGGGAATTTTACTAAAGACTAATTTTTTAAACTGTCAATTCCTTAGTGAATATTTTTATGTTACAGCAAAATGTGTTAATCTCTTCAACCTCATAACTATGAGAAGGAATGGATAATTAGAATTCGCTGGATGTTTACTTTTTATTATTTTATTGTTCTCAGAGGAACCTTCCTGTTCTATTAAAATTGCCAGTGAACTCCTCTGTCTCCCCTTACACTATAAATTCTGTGATGTTAGCTAATGTTTAATAACAATAAAGAATATAATAGATAATTATTGATCCTATAATTAACTTCTGGACAATGCTTCGGTAAGGTCTTTGCTTGAACTATCTGATTACCATCTTCGGAAAACTCAGTAAGACATTGTTTTTGAGCTATTGCTATTCTATTTAACAAATTACAAATCTGAAACGTAGAAAGATTAAGTGATTTCCTCAAACACATACATAAAAATAATAGCATGGGACTCAAATCCAGGTAAGGAATCAGAGTCAATATCCAAAGTATGATGTTTTGCTTATTTTGATATCTCTAATGCCCAAAACCTTGGAAGTGTTTTCTATTTTTATTTTTATTTGATGAAGAACCTAGTGCATTATCCATATCTTGAATCTTACTGACTTTACTTCTTGGTTACATACCTATATGCCTTTTCTCTATTCACTATACTTCATGTAAACTAGTAATAAATTCCAGAGCTTGATTCAATGGAAGTTCCTTCTTTTGTCAAAAATTTTTCACGATGATGATGTGTTCTTTCTTTGAACCACATCAGGAAGCACAAAAAGCCTGGCTTCCTCACTGTCTGACATTTGACCAACATGTTTAAGCTTGGCAGCTTGGTCTTTCTCTTATACCCTTTCACCTAATAATTTTTGCAGCTATTAATGCTAGATCCATTATTTCATTAGTGATTTCAAAATTGTGACTTTCTAATTCTATCATTCCATCTGCATTTATTTATATAGCTATTCTATTAAGGAAAAATTTTTACATCAACTATAAGAATGATAGGATTAAAACAAAATCATCTCTCTTAATGAGTTTTGTCTTTTAACACCTTCCTTATCTTTTCCTACCTTCCTTATCTAACTCCTACATATGTACCAAAATTTAATTCAGGCATAAGTTACCTCTTCAACAAGCTTTTTTCTGACAGCTTCCTTGTCCATGCCTAAGTTAATTTTGTTCTCTGAATTCCATTTTATTCTCATCCTACCAATATTATAATACCAAAATAGCTTTGGAATGATAATTTCCTTCTGTCTCCCTTCCTAAATGATGTGCTCCCTGAAGACAAGGTGAGAATTTTTTATACACCTTTGTTGAAAAAAAGAAATTAATAAAATTAGAAGGTAAAAACAAAATCACCTATTCTGATTCTTCCAGTTCCCTCTTACAATGCTTATTAAAGCATTGAGTGAAAGAATGGTTGAAGAAATAATGAATTAATAATATTCAAGATAAAATATGCAACCATGCAGTTTGAGTAAAGACCTGAAGTCTAGTTTCCTCAGGAAGACATAGAAGTAAAATGATTTGAGTGTATAAATGGACATCTGCCATCAAAATGTCCTAGCAATGAAAGACAGTCACCTCAACATTCATGTCATGTCAGATTTCTGTAAGGCTGTAAGAGTGTAAAAGATGATATAAAAAATGAATACTGTATTTCATTATACGTGGATCTAACCAGTGGAAATTGATAAATGACTATGTACTCGAGTTAATTCATAGTACACAAGACTATGACTAGTCATAGGATTTGCTTTCATAAACCACACACAGACATATATACTCATTTTGTCTGAGTATTTGTTCCAATTCAAATTAACATTATCACCTTGACTAACATGCCTCTTTCTAGTACTAAAAAAAAAATTATGCCTTCCCCATCAATGAACTACTCAATGAACTGCTTCATTAGAGGTGAATTAATAAACTTAGCTTTGTATTTTTTCACGTGCTATTTTTTTAACATTAGAAATGTGATAGGTGTAATATAATGTGTCCTACTTAGTTGGCATGTTATCTTTTCAATTTACCTCATCATTTTTAAGATCCTAATTAGTAAGTTAGATCCCCTTTCTTAGTAGTGAAATATGTCTTTAAGGAAGTGACTTATAATTTGCTCAGTTCTTAATCTATTTTTATAGGGGTGCAACTATAGACCCCTTGAAGTGAATTGATGTTAAGTTCAAAGTAGTTTTGACCAATTTTTGAGGGATGAGTAGAAAATCACATAGTTTATGATACTGAGAAACAAAACTGACTATTTGAATCTCAGTTCTGCCACTCTTTATGTAAGTAGGCATGTTGTTTAATATTTCTGGGTTTCAATTATTTCAAATGGATATTGTGAGAATTAAATAGCTTTCTAGATGCTAAGCACTTAAAATCATACCTAGCACATAGTAAGCACTTAACAAAAGAGTTAACTATTATTGTTACCCTTTTCTTATACCAATGCCCTTTGTTATAGTCACCGATGTTATCACATTGCTTATGGGAAAAAAATTGGCCTCTTTTACGTGAAGTGAGTGCTACAGTTCAAGAACAATGAGAAACATAGATACAGGACAGAACCTGGCACTTACTAAGTGTGCAATTAATATCTGAGAAAATAAAGGATATAGATTAATCTGAGGAAAACAGGAATTATTAAGAGTTAGAATAATCTCAAAGAGTTAATGAAAATGTTATGTTCCTTTCAAAGATTGAGGTCCTAAAGTGCATCTCAAAGACTGTCTTGTGCACAAATTCCATTGCCAGACAATTTCTGTTACCAAAATAGCGTGACTGTTAAGGAATAGTCATGTAAGGTTATGAAATTGGCTAATATCATAGGGGCTAAATTTTTGTTTAAACATTAACACCTTGTGGCATGGAAAATTAACACCCAAAGGAGGCAGCACATTGTGCTTACTAACATTATATACAGAAATATACGTTTATATTTATAATACATAAAAATGAAGAGTAATACCTTCACTTTTAATCTTTATAATCTTCATAATATAAAACAGAGCAAAGAACAAAAACAAATGTAAATAAAATGTCTCATGTTCTAAACATATTTTATTAAGGTTTCTTTCAGATTTTTGTGAACTTAAAATCTATCATGTCTTCCTTCTCAGTACAAAAGTAAGCAAAACTGTAAGTAAAATTCCTTTGTTAAAATAAATTTTTTAAGCAATTTTGCTACCACCTAAGAAAAGCCCTTGTAATGTACTTGATCTTAGGCTTTCTTTCTTTCTTTCTTTTTTTTTTTCTTAAATCGCAAATGTCCCTTTCATATTTACAAGTAAACTATTCTTTCTGGAATTTCTTTTCAGCTTTGGGCCAAACACTTATCTGAACTAATCTGTTCTCCCATTTCTCTCATCCTTCTCTACTGGAGGCATATGGTGATTATAGGTTTGCCCCAGCTGTTTCTAATTTAATGACTTTGTCTGTCTTGGGAAATGATTTGGCAACTTTACTCTTTTGTTTAAATGAAGACAGAATGTTTTACTATATAATCACTATATGTTAAACAAAGTTTTCCCATCCTACATTATATGGATAAGACAAGCAAACAATATTTTCACAGTTGGATAATGAGAGGGAGGAAAGCATGTGATTTTAAATGCCATATTTATCTATGAAAAAAAAGAAAATAGGTCTTAAAATCTATAAAAGAAAATATGTATATAAATCTCATGAACACTTATTAAAGGAAAGATTTTTCTTTATTGTATAATTTTGGTGTAGTTTTGTCAATACCGACTTATGTAAATAACACTAAAAATCAAATGCTAAACTTGTGTGCTTAAATTATTCTCCTTTTCTCCTTTTTAAAATTTCAATTAATCTTTCGTAGGAAAAGTAGTGATTTTTCACGTAATTAAAGAGTTAACACACTCAATATTTACTGCTAAAATTACCAATTGGGCTGTAAAACTAACCTATGTGTATAATAAAAGAATAAACTGTGGAATCCAGTTAAATATAACCTAAATTACTAATTTCAGGGCTTTTGTTTTCAACCAAAAAGACAAAAGCTATCTTTCTCTTTCTCAACTACAACTTCTGTGTTCACTGTTTTCCCCATGCTCCTCCCCCTGTTGGAATTTTGCTGGTACCCACATACATGGATTCTTATCCATAGTATATCTCCCTCTCTTTCTATTACAGCCTGGGAACTTTTTATCCTGTGTTTGCTTTTCTGGTAGGTTGTAGAGAAAGGGTTGGATGGCATTTCTACTACCAAATAGGTTTCACTTGGAACAAATAATATTTCTCTTTCTATTTTTTTTTCTTTATAGTAAAGTATTCCCCTTTTGCAACAAAGCATCTGAATGACAACCAGTTTAACTACAGAGACCAATTCTATAGCATTTTCAGTAATTTTTCTTTTAAAGCTTTACTATTCTTGGATATCGGTAAAATTGGCTTTGTTTCTCTATAACAGTTTTTTCCCTGATTCTCTAGCTCTTCTGCTTACTGGGCAGCTAAAAGGGTACACACTCATCAACTGATTTAATGGTGAATATTTTGTCTTTTCTCGGGTCTCTGCTCACTGCTAGAATCTTTTGATGCAGTCATTTTCTTTGTTGTAAGTGTTAATATCTCAGAGCTTTGTAAATAAGGCTCAGGGGCATGTTGAGGAAGAGCTACAATACCTGTATTTGAAAAGAGTAAAGAAGACTCTGTTGCAATGCCTGCATGTTACCCAAATTCTACACTCCCCGCCACCTGCTAAACCAGGTCTTCTCACAACCTTGAACAGAAGTAGTAATTGTATATTTTCTTTCCTCAAGGCTAATAGGGAAGTGGCTTCTGGCCTTCAAAGGAAATGATGGTGTGCAGAGCTTTTTACATGATCAGTAGAGGAATAAGAGTTGGGTGACAAGCCTTGGCCAATCCATGACCCACAAACCCAAGTAACAGCATCAAAATTTAGAAGCAGCCTATTCTTTAAATACCTGCAGTATGTTTTCCTTAACTGACTGCCTTTCTAAAAAATGCCAATCCATGCATGCAATCAAATATAGACACATTAAGAAAGGTGTTTCTACTATAAACAACCCAAAAACCAATGCAGCTTTGATACGCAATCTGAACATATCCTCACTAGGCTCCAAGTCTGCCCTAAATAAACTACCCCGTTCTGCTACCTGGGCAAAGCTCCTCAACATTTAGTTGTTGTTGTGGTGGCTCTGATTCAAGAATTATTTTTTGCCTGAATTGTGACACATTTTAATTGCCTCAGTTTTTTCTTTTCAGGATGGATTCCTTCTTCCAGAGAGGCCAACAAGATGCAGAAAGCAAAGGTGTTCATAACCTCCATATATGTTCATGGCCTCCATATATAAAAATAATTCTGATGACCCACAAGGGGATGGTAGAGGAGAGCACAATGTGACAGTCCCTTTAGGCCTTGTGGTCACTCTAGGGAGAAAAGTCTCCCATAGTCACGGCTAAACAAATCAACTCTCTTCACTAGGATCAAAAACATCATTCCCTTAGATTGGGAAGCAGAAGAGAGTTACCTGAGAAACTTCTCCTGCAACAGCAACATCCAGGCCACCAGATGAGTCCAGTGAAGAGGAGAATGAGAAACTCCCTAGTCTTGCTTTCCTATTGGTGCCTTGACATTACCTACTGCTGTGGTATCTTTCCTGAAGTCCTCTCCTGCCTCAGGCCTTCTCTTCACTGTAGTTCTGTAGTCCTGGGGATATTTCCAGGAAAATAGGACTCAAGCTACCCATCCATCTATCATGTGTCCAAAGAACTTCTGTTGAAACTCCGAATTTGCTAAAAAGATGCCCGATCTAGGAGATCTTTTCAGGGACTACGGGAGGCAATCTTTGCCTTTGGGTGTGGTTTAAACCAGACAGCCTCAGAAAAGAAGTTGTGGCACTCATATGTGGTAGAATGAAGAAGCACCATTGTTGAGAGTTGGAAGAACTGGGACCAAACTCTCACATACCTAACCCTCAATGTTGGGGCCCCATAGTATATTTATCCTTTTGTTTACGCTCAATGAATCTAAATGCTGCTACCTGTTACTGGTTCTGTTCCATGGTGGTTCTATAGAATGTAGGAAGGGCAAGGAATTCAAAGACTTTCTATGATGGGAATGGTCTGATTCTTGGGTTATGAGAGTGATATTTTTAGAGCAGCTGTATATAAAAATGCAATAAAGTTTGTTTCATTGGAAATTTCTCTCAGTGCTTCAATATTCTGTACACCTGTCACTGCTTCTTTTTCTTGACATGGGCAGGCACCAGGAATTGATCTGGGTCTCCGGCATGACAAGTGAGAACTCTGCCACTGTGCCACCGTTGCCCACCCTGTCACTGCTTCTTAATGGATCAAGAGTTTATAAAGTAGGAAAGATGTGGATGTTCCCACACTGTTTGGCTCCACAGGTAAGTGACCTATTCCTTCAGACTGTTCCTTGGAAAAGGAAGATTTCATGCTTTCTCTGCTCATTAATATGTCCCCAGTAATCACTTCCCTCATCCTTTTCTCACAAGGCATCTCATCATCATCTGTATCTCAATAATCCATTGAGGGAAATAACCTCTTTAACTTTTAAGACTTCTGGATCATTAAGGAATTCACTATAATTGACCCTGGAGATAGGAGTTTTCTCTAAAAAAAAAAGTGTTTGTTTTCTGTTTCTGCATACAAATGTATGGAGTAAATGACTGAGACCTGGCTCACCATTCACTGGTATTTGAATTCAGCAAGTCAAATAACATCTCTATATTTCAAAGACTTCATTGGGAAACTGAAGATAAGAGCATTTACCTATCAGGATTTTTTGAGTAGTAGATGACGTTAATTTGTAGGGATCTTGGTCCATTCCTGGCAGGTCTCATTCCCTCAATCAAGGATGAGAATCATCACAACCACATGCTTGGGGGTTAGGTGATGCTGTATACATCTTCATTGGCCTGGCTTGGTCTGGCTGGTATTCTTCTGTTGGTTGAACAGTTGAGAGGAGAAAGGAAATCCTGATGCTGTCCAATCTCTCTATACTGCCTGACAGCTAAAATCTTACAGCCTGCAGTGAGTAGCAACTGAAGCTCCATGGCTGCAGAACTGCATTCCTCGCAGGAATCCAGCATCCACACATCTGAGTTCAGCAGCAGTGTTGAGCTGCTAGAGGCTTAATATGACCTGTAAATGGCAAGAAATCAGCTGCTTCTTCTTGGTCAGGTTTTCCATCTTTTCCCTGAGATACATTAAGAAATGGATCTGAGGTTGAAGAGTTTACTATTCCCATAGGCTGACCTGTCCAAGGAATACATCACTGCAAGAGCCTTGTTTGTGCTGACAGGATACTCATTTCAGTATTTCCAGGGTTTATATTGACTACAAACAGCTTTGGCCTTGGGCTCAGTTGGCTGTAATTTACTGCTGAAAATTGTTTGGTTTTTTTTTTTTACTTTTTTTCTTTTTTCAGTGGGCTCCTACTTTGCTATTGAACAGAGCAGGTTTATACAGCTCCAAGTTGTGGGAAGATCCAAACAAATATGCTGAATTTCTACTTACAAAGAATTTGCATGTCAATCATTGGGAAGGATCAGAGAATGTCCAATGGGAATAAAAATTAAGAAGTATTTTGAACTTTCAGTGGTGCTAATTCGCACCTGTTTTTTTATAAAAATGGAGTGAAGGGTAGGGTCATTGTATGAGGATGGTGGCTCCCCCTGCGGCTGAGAAGCCTCATTTAAGGACCTGCCCTAAGGATGTAAGCCCAGCCATTCATTTTTGCATAGATTTTTACAAAGTAATCTCACAGTCAGTTTTCATTTAGTCATTTTAAAAAATCCTCAAATCTGACAGTAGTTATTTAGCTTGACCTATTAACCCCTTTTACCAGTGATCATGAATGTAATTTGACTGTGTTGCTAAATCACAAACACAAAGAGAAAATAGCTATGTTAGTAAGTAAGATATGAACTGTGGATTCATGTAGAACAATATCACCAATCATCTTCTGCAAAAGAGGAATACTGTTGCCTTTGATTGTTGTGAGAATTAAATCAGATAAAATGCATAAATTTATTTTGTACTATATAATATGGATTAGTTGACAAAGGTAGACCTAGCAAATACCATCACATTCAGAACGAAGATGCATAACCACAATTAACAAAAGCAATCACCACCCTAAAAGATGGAGCTGGCATGCTATGGTTGTAATATTATAGGATGTTTTATTCTGTACAGTATAGTTGCTGGTTTCATAATGCCATAATCAGTTGAGCACACAGACATTACCCTACATAACTCATGACTTACTGTTAGAGTCTAAGGGGCTTGCCCAGAAGAACGTCCTCTATAAAATTGCAAGGCATATATGCAAAATGCCTTCACCTTCTCTCATGAGGGATTCAGACAGACTTCTTAAAATAAAATGGAGGGGGGGCCACGGTGGCTCAGCAGGCAAGAATGCTTGTCTGCCATGCCAGAGGACCCGGGTTCGATTCCTGATGCCTGCCCATGTAAAAAAATAAATAAATAAATAAATAAAAATAATAATAATAAATAAATAAATAAAATAAAATGGAGGAGATTTCTTGTTCAAGATTGGACTTGGAAGACATGTTTAATTGGCCTCTCAAAAAATAAGAGTGAAAACAAGTAGAAAATTAATAAAAAGGCAGAGAGAGAAAAGGGGGATAAGGAGAAGAGAAAGAGGAGACTGTGGAATATTCAACCTCACCCAGAAACTGATGATTACCTTGAAAGATGTATTAAACAATCCAGTCTTATCGCCATACTGTTCGCTAAGAGTAAGACTTTCAAAAAAGATACCTATAGATTGGCGTGCTCTGCCAATTTTCAGAATGTTCATATCCAGGGAAGTTATCTAGAGGGCAAACAGATCCACACAACTTTAGAAGAAACAAAATCCTAAAAATAATTGTTTTTTGTGTGCGTGGTTTTTTTGTTGTTGTTGTTGGCTTTTAACATGGGCAGGTACCTGGAACCAAACCCAGGTCTCTGACATGGCAGGCGGGAACTCTTCCACTGAGCCACCATGGCCCCCCCCAAAACCTATTGCTTTTAATAGATAAATATACATAATCTACAAAGGATTACCACAAATTTGAGGAAAACCAACTAAATGAAAGCAGATTACCAAGGAAAATAAAGCGATGGAAAATGGCATATGGGGACTTTGACAACACAGTGTAGATAAGGTCTGTAAAATATTTTAGAGAGCTGTAAGAAGATAATACATCTACAAAATAAAATAAAATGCTAAGATCAAGAAGTGACTGGATGAAGCGGTGGCTGGGAGGGGTGGGAATGGTGCTCCTGAGGTACCAGGGGCACAGGGCAGGAGGTGGATATGGTGGCTGTGCCCATGTCCCTGAGCGCCAGGAGGAAGTCACAGTGGCTGGGGCGGTCCCGCAGCGACTCTCACAGGTGTAATGGGCAGATAACAGAAAACACCTTTGCCTCCTCACCAGGGAGTCAGTATGACCCACTGCGTCCTACCTCCCACCAGCAGCCCCAGTGAGCATCGGTCTGACCCGGACCCCTAGCTCTGAGGAGATCAGCTCGAGGAAGTTCCCTCAGTCTTACACGACCAGCGAGTCCACTCCTCCCCAAGATGGCTCCATAAACCTCCTGACACAGTGACTGATAATTAGAAAGACCATGGGAAGCAAAAGGAACATTTAAGGCTATGCTGTCTTTCAGGAAGAGAGCTCTGAAGATAAAGCCAAAAGTCCTTCCAAAATGAGGAGGTCCAAGGGAATCTGTCTTCCAGATGCCAAAGCTTTTCTAGAAAGAAGGATGAGAGAGAAAGAGAGAGAAATACCCAAAGAAGAAAAAACATGAAGAAAAGCACAAAGGAGAAAAACATGAAGAGAAGAAATCAAAAGACTTGACAGCAGTTGATGTTGTTCATGGAAAGAACAAAAAAAATAAAATAAAATAAATAAAAAGAAAAAGCTAGCTCAGGAGCCAGAGGTGCCTCAGACTGATGTTCTGAATCTCCGACCCATTTTTGGACTCCCTCTGGCTGTCGTGGCAGTGAAGACCATGATAGACGATGGCCTCTGGCTGCCAGCAGGCTTCTGGAAGTGAGTAGAGTATGTCGAGAAGTATGGCATGAGGTGTGAAGGCACCTTCAGGAATTAAATCAGGAATTAAATCAAAGGTGGATGAACTAAAAGGGATTATGACTGAGAAAAGTCCCTAAACTGGGAAGAATATGATTAGAATAGTGTAGCCAAATTGCTGAAGCAGTATCTGTGAGACCTTCCAGAGAAGTTGCTCACCAAACAGCTGATGCCCTGGTTTGAGGAGGTGTGTAGGGGGAGCCCTAAGGGCGAGAAGGTGCAGGAATCCGGTGCCTGCTGAAGGAGCTGCCGGAGGGCAACCCCTCCTCCTCTTCTGGCTGATGGTGCACCTGGACTATGTCATCTCCAAGGAGCTGGAAATAAAAATGAACATACAGAACATTTCTACAGCGCTCGTTCCCACCGTGCAGACAGCAATCATGCTCTATATGTGTTTTTCACACATGTGCAAACGCTGTTTGGAAATGTGGTTCTAAAGTAGGTGAGGAGGCCTCTTCACTGGTCTAACATGGCTATGACGCCGAGCTGCTTGACACCAAGGAGAACACCAAAAAAGATATCAGAAAGCAGAAGTTTCTCTTCAATGGTTTACATCATGATTTGCAGAGAGGAATAAAGGATTTTTCTGAAGAAGAAAAACTGGGAAGTAGAAAGAATTTTGAGAGCCCTTAAAAGGAAACAGAGAAGCTAAAAGAATGTGAAGCCAAGATTGCACGAGAGATAGTCTTTCTAAGAAGAAATGAATGAAGATGAAGAAGCTATAAATATTCTTGCCCAGGAGAACCACAGCCTGGCTGAGCGGGAGGAGCTCCTTGCCCTGGAGCAGTTCCTAAACCAGCGTATCACTTCCTAGGATGAGAAGGTAGCATGACTGCGAGCTGAGATCATAGAGATTTGGAATCCCCAGCCACATGGTCGAAGTGAAACTGAGGACTGTTTCTGTGAAAGTGAAAGTGAGAGTGAAGAGGAGAAGATGCAGATCAATCTGGAAGATTTACAGAGACAGAATGAAGAGCTAGAAATACAGAAAAAGCATTTGAGTCGAACAATTCACAAAGCGCCAGAGGCCGTCATCGAGCAGCACAGCTCTGGGGGCTCCAGTAGCCGCCAGCCAAGTTCGGGCAGCAGATGTGGGGAGAGGAAGAGCCAGAGAAATGTGGGGACGTGGTTCCGTCACCAAGGGACAGTGTTCTCCAGACAAAGGCACTCGAGTAGCAAGTCAAACCATTGCCAAGCAGACAGGAAGGAAATGCCAATTGCAGCAGCCCTGTGGGATCGTCTCAGAATCCTGCAGATTTAAAATGACGTGTGCATCTTACTGTAATGCTGAGAACACACGTGCACAACTCTCTGGGTGAGTACACTATGTAATATATCTTTCATTCTCAGGGACTCTGCTCTGGCTCACACTAAGGACTTCTATCCATCAGCCTCAGGTTACAGGAGGGGCAAAGTATTGCAAGCATTTTGGGACTTAGAGGGACAAATGAATTTTCCATACAATTTCAACTTTATTTGAAGATTAACTTTCTTTCACTTAAAATAACTATTTTAACCCTCGAGTAGCTTCCTTTTAAACCAAAATTCTTTTTTTTTTTTTTTTTTTTTTTTTAATGAAAGTAAAATCTGGATCCCTTTCTCTCATTCAAAGAGGAAACAGAAATTGAATACAGTATACCTTCCTTGTGGGTTAATCCATTATCTCGCCGTGGGGATTTCTGCCTACCCAGTCACTGTTGCTTGTTCCTTTATACCTTTTCGGTGCGGATTATGTGACGGGAGC
The DNA here is from genome assembly GCA_004026745.1 of Myrmecophaga tridactyla. Lineage (NCBI taxonomy): Eukaryota > Metazoa > Chordata > Mammalia > Pilosa > Myrmecophagidae > Myrmecophaga > Myrmecophaga tridactyla. The sequence goes on along the minus strand of PVIY010003372.1, from coordinate 15,001 downwards.
CGCCTCAGAGTCCAGACTGTCCAGAAAGGCCCATACTGGTAGTCACCTTGGCCCACCTTGTGAGCTCCAGTTTAGGCTCCTAGACCACAGTCAAATCGCCTAAGTCTCTGACTGCCTCGAGGTTGCGGACAGAAACCGCGCCCGGAAAGCTGCCGGGCAACCCGGGGCAGTGCGCATTCCCTTCCAGTTCCCCGCCCTGGTGAGCAGCAGCCTTTAATCCACCTACACAAAGAATCTGTTTCTTTCTCTCAGACCAGAAACCTTGCTGAGCCTTCAGTAAAAACAGAATGGCTTATACTGCTAGCTCAGGCTGGAATGCAAATGTCTCTCTGCCTGAATAAGCCATATATATGATCTTATCCGCACCTTTTCAGTGAATCTGCTGATGGACTCTTCAACTGACAAGATTGTAATATATATATATTGCTTTTCTTTTTAACTGTAGGTTGGCTCTCCCCACTCCGTTTTCGAGCTTCAGATGTAGCTCTATATCATCTGAGGCTCCCGACAGGCCTGTGCTGAGGCAGCTGTGCCCCCTGCCCTCTGTCAGGATCAGCGGCAGCCAGGAGACCGCTCAGGAGCTCACGGCTGTGAAATGCAACCCCAAGGTGACGAAAGAGACCCGAGAGTGCTCTGTCCTCGCCTCCTCCCAGTTAGTGTTTAGTTTCAGCATCTGTTTGATGGATGAGTGTTTATTTTTATCTTTCTGTCTGCTGCACTGGTGTGACTTGTTGGCCATTATTTGATTTTTGTACAGAACACTAATTTTATAGAACTCAACATACTATTTTTTTTAATATGGAGAAGAGATAGTATGGGGGCTGAAGATATGGTCAGGTGTCAGATATAAATGTTTAAAGCACTCTTGCTGCCCTGTCTATCATAACTGCACTCAGTTTATATTTGCTGGCAATATTAACGGTTTATTTTTCTGTTGGTGTAAACTCTTAATTTATATCAAGATATCATGATTTTTAAAATTAGTATTTTATTGTAAATGTCTCAATGTTGGTGAACTAGTTTAGGAAAGGACCATTAGTGATTAAGCAAATAAATTCAACCGCCATTTGAGGGGGCAACGTGTGAGTAATCAGATGACAATAAATTTCTTGAACATTAAAACATATTACTGTGACATTTTAAAAGTCAGTAATTGGGTGGTTCCTCAAATGAGTTTGATTATAATTTGAAATACGTATTCGTGCCAGTTTAAATATATGTTGTACCCCAGAAAAGTCATGGTTAATCCTGATCTAATCTTGTGGGAGCAGCCATTTCTTTTAATCCTGATTTAATTCTGTATGTTGGAAACTTTTGATTGCATTATCTAGACCCAATTGTGCGTGTGGCCTTTTGACTAGATGGAGAAGTGACTCCATTCAGGATGGGTCTTGATTAGTTCACTGGAGTCCTTTAAAAAAAGGAAACATTTTGGAGCGAGCACAGAGCTGACAGAGAGAGGGAGCCACCAGAAACTTCAGAGCAGTGCTGACACAGATGCCAAAACTTAGAGAACAGAGGTATGGATGTTTGGAGCACAGCAGACATCACTATGAGATGTTAAGCAGGTCAGAACCTGGAGAGAGCCCAGGGAAACCAAGAGATGAACACTAGCCCAGGAGAAGCAAGGTGAGGAACCCCTGTAGGGACAGAGGCTGAAAGCAACAGGGTCCAGGAACAATGGACTAGCAGATGCCAGCCATGTGACTTCCCAGATAGCAGAGCTGTTCCTGACCCATTGACCTTCCATGAATTAAGATGTCTTTTCTTAGATGCCTTCATTTGGACATTTTTATACAGTAAACATTTTTAAGAGTAAACTTGTAACTTTATAATTCCTTTTCTAAAGTCATTCCAGTTCCTGTAAATTGTGTTCCGGCAGCTTGCAAACTACAACAGTACTGGAATATCACCCAAATGTAAAACCAATAGTAAACAAAGAGGCAGAAAATATGAAAGACAACTATGATCAGACAAAAATGAGATGAATGTAGTCCAAAGTAATGGAGGTACAAAAAGTACTGAACAGAGACCATGGGAAAGTATAAAATCAAATCAGTAACAGAAAACAATTTGTTGGCATGAATGAAATTTCTATGATTTACTTTGAAAGATGCTATGAAATACTAAGTGAGAAAACAATAAACATATTCAATTAAAATGTTAATGTTATAAAAACCAAAAGAAAATTCTAAAAAATAATAGGAATTTAAAAAATAGAAAATTAGTATCAATCAGACATCATTAACAACACTAGATGCTAATGAACCACAAAGCAATGTTTCTCAAGTAGTGATGTTTTTGAACCTAGAATGTACAGTGAACCATAATTACTTTCAAGAGTGAAAGACAAATACACAAATTTCAGACTTTAAAGTTCTACCAAAATATATTTTTTCACCTATTCTTTGAACTTAATATTACTCAGATACGCTTTCTTGCAAAATATGTAAAGAATAGTGAACTTGAACTGAGAATTACAAGATTTGGAAAGCAATAAATAGAAATTATACCAGGATATCAGGGAGCTTTCAGAAGAATGAATTGAGAGAAATAAATCATTTCTTAAGTTTAATAAATAAGAATGTGGAATTACAAATAAGTAATATATTAATGGAATGAGGACACATGAATCTTCTGATAAATGACAGTGTATATTTAGAAACATAAGTAGTAACTTTTGGAGGAATTGCTGAATAAAAAAGTCATGGTGATTGATAGATAGTACAGTTCAGTTCAACTGTGCCCACACTAATTCCTCCCAGCTTGATCTATCAATTACTAAAAGAAGGGTATAGATGTCTCCTTCTGTAATAATGAATTTATCTGTCTTCTTGAAGTTCTATCAGTTAGGGCTTCACATATTTTGATACTGTTGTGGGTGCATATGTGTTAGGACAGTTACATCGTCTTGGAGAGTTAATGGCTTTATCATTGGTGTTCCTCTTTATTCTTGATAAATATCCTTATCTTGAAAGTTTGCTTTGTCTGAAATTAATATGGTGACTCCAGGTTATTTTAACTTAATGTTAGCATGGCATAGCATTCTCAATACCTTTACATTTAATCTATTTGAACCTCTATAATTAAAGTGGTTTTCTTGAAGACAACATACAGTCATGTCTTTATTTTTACCCACTTTGTAAATATTGTCTTTTAATAAGTGTATGTATCCTCACATTTAAATTCACTATTGTTAGAGTTGTATTAATGTCTATTATGACCATGTTTGTAACTGCATTTCATCTGTTGCACTCATTCTATTTTCTTCCTCCTCTAATTTTACCTGAGTACGTTACATAATTCCCTTTTCTCTCCTCTTTGAGAATAACAATTATTCTTCTATAAAAATATATTTAGCAGCCCCTCTAGTGTTTGCCATACACATATAAAGGAGACTAAGTCTACCTTCAAATAACACCATACTGCTTCACATGAGTGCAGGCATTCCCATCTCCTCTCTCCTATCCAATATGACATTGCTGTCATTCATTTCACCTTTTCATAAACTAAAACAATCTAGCACATTGCTATTGTTATTATCTTAAACCTTTTCATAAGCTAAAATAATCTATCACATTGCTATTATTATCTTAAAGAAATGATCACCTTTTTGATCTATTAACAAAAAAAATTAAAAGATTTTATTTTACCTTTATTTGTTCTCCAATACTATCTCTTTCTCTATGTAAATCCAAGTTTCTGATTGAATCATTTTCCTTCTCCCTAAAGAATCTCTTTTATTACTGATTGCCTGGAAGGCCTGCTCGCAATGATTACCCTCAGATTTCATTTCTCTGCTAAAGTCTTTATTTCTCTTTCACTTGTGAATAAAAATTCCACTGATTGTAGGGTGCTAGGTCAATATATTTTCCTTTCAACACTTTTAGTACTCTACTTTCTTCTTCCTCACATGGTTTATGATGAGAAGTCTACTATAATTCTTATCCTAGTTCTCCTATAGATGACCTATTCTTTGACAATGGATTTTTCAGATACCATGACAGGGCAGTATATAAAAAGAAAAAATATATAGACATTGTACTTTATAAAATTAAAAACTTGTACTAAATGTTAAAAGATAAGGAATAGACTGTGAGAATTATAGAATACGGTTCTGTGACCGGTATCTAAAATATAAAAAGGAACTCTTAAAACTCAACAAGAGGGGACAAACGATATAATTTAAAAGTTGGCAAAAGATCAGAACAGACATCTCACAAAAAAAGACATACAGATGGCAAATAAGGATATGAAAATATGTTCAACATCATTGGTCACAGGAGAATTACAACTTTATATAGTTTGACATACAATTACAGACCAATTAGAATAGCTGAAATCTAACAAACTGATAATGCCAATCGCTGGTGATAATGTAGAGCAATAAGAAATCTCATTTTTTGCTGGAGGGAATCAGCAATGGTAAAGCTGCTTTGTAAGACAGTGTGGCAGTTCCTTACAAAAATAATCAGAGCCTTACCATATGACCTAAGACTTACTATCTTAAGTATTAAGAAATAATGACCAAAATAATAACCCAAAACTTCCCAAATTTGATGAAAGACATGAATCTACACATCCAAGAAACTCAAAGAAATTCAAACGATAAAATCAAAGAAATCCTCACCAAGACAAATTATATTTTAACTGTCAGAATCCAAAGTCAGAGAGAATTTTGAAACCACAAGAGAGGATCCATCTGTCACAGACAAGTGGTCCTTAATAACATTAAAAGTCAATTTCCTTTCTGAAACTAAGGAGCTAGAAGGCAGTGAGATGATATATTTAAAGTCCTTAAAGAAAGAAAAAGTGCCAATCCAGGATACATATGTGACAAAACCAATATTCAAAAATTGAAGAGAAGTTAAGGTATTCTCAGATAACAAAACCTGAGAGAGTCTGTCACTAGTAGATCTGATAATAAAGGGAGTCATTCTGCAGGCATATATGAAAGAATACTAAACAGTAACTGAAAACCATGTGAAAAAATAATAGACAACAGTGAAAGTAGCTAAATCAGATAGTTAAATTTAAAAGCCAATAGTCATACGTAGGGCCAATGTTTATTTTTCGTAGTAGTTATATTCTATAAAGTTTCATGAACCCTGAATTAGCAAATAATGAACTATTTTTGCAACAGGGAATATGGGGTAATGTTCCGTGAACTTCTGATCACAATATTTTAATTGACTAATCAACATGTATATTTAAAGATATCCTATTTTATACATATAGTTGACTCATTAACACTAAACTCATTGACAACAGTATTTTAACTCATGCCTGAATGAAACTTATCCAACACATATATTTTGTCTGTAAAGCATATCACAGTTGTTTTTAGGATAGATAGCACTTTAGAACTATGATTGGGACCATGTTAAACTATAAAATAATCAACAAAAAGCACAAAAATGTGAAAAACATGACACTAAATATACATCAAAAAGGGAACTCTTTTACAATATGACAGCTGAAGCAAGAAAGCAGAACATCATCTTATGATATCTCAACTGGGAATGTGAAATCGAGTGGCTCAAATATTTGGCTGCTGTGTGCACAAATGACTGCAAAAGCATATGAGAATTGACTTGGGATTTATATGAAAATGTTGGTGCGTAAATGAGTTCACAAATGTGGAATCATGCAAAATGAGGGTTATTGAGGATTGAGTGATGTCCACACAAAAGAGATGTTCCGGTCTCAACCCCTGGTTATGTGGGTGTGAACCTATCTATAAAAAGGACTTTTGAAAGTTTTATTAGCTAATGTGTGTCCAAAAGAATGAGGGAGTGCCTTAATTCAATATGCTAAATTCCTTATAAGGAAAAGAAATTGGACACTCGAGAAGAAGCCACAGAGAGAAGTCAAAAGTGGGAAGTCAACAGAACCCAGAAGAGAAAGGAGAAGTTGCCACTATGAGCATTGGCACATGGCAGAAAAGCCAAGGAAATCTAAGAATCACCACAGCCAGTCCCAGAATGCCAGTCTTTGAGGACAAAGCATCACTTGATCCTTATAATTTTGTATTTCTCCTAGCCTCAAAACCACAAGCCAATAAATTACTGCTGTTTAAGCTTGTCTACTATATAGCTATTCTTGTAGCCAGGAAACTAATATAAGGGACAATTTTACTTGGTTTGCAATTCCTATTTTTTTCCTATAGTATTTTAAACAGAAATGCATCACACAATAAATATAAAGCTATGTGAAAAGGTACATTGCAGAAGCATACATTTATAAATGTATATGTATATATAAACAATCATAAAGATGTAATTTCTTATGAGAATATAATGCGGGATGAAGTTGTATTATAAAATTCAGTTAATTATGAAAATAAATAATGGTGGAATTGAGGAACAAAATGGTATAATACATATAGAAAACAAATAGAAAAATGGTAGGCATAAATTCTTCCTCAACAGTAATTACTTCAAATGAAAATGGCTTAAATTCTTCAATTAAAATGCAGACATTGATAGAATGGATTAGAAACAAAAAAAAACTATGATCCAATTATATGAGTCTATAAGAGACTCACTTTAGATTCAAAGACAAATCATCATAAGTGAAGTAATGTAAAAATTAATCCATGCAAATAAAAGAGAGCTGGAGTAGCTGTACTAGTATCAGACCAAATAAGATTTAAGTCAAAATTTCTTACAAGAGGCACAGAAAGACATTATAAATTGATAAATGCGTCAATAAATCAGGAAGTTAAAACAACTGTAAATAAATAGAAACCTAACATGAGTGCTCTAAAATAGATGAAGCAAAAAAAAAAAAAAAAGAATTGAAGGGATAATATATTACAATTATAGTTGGAGAATTTAATACCCACACTCTCTAAAATGGATATATATGCAGTCAGAAGATCAATAAGAAAATAGAGACTTGAGCAAAACTATACCTAACAAACATATTCAGATCAATTGACTCAACAATATCAGAAAAACTTTCTTTTCAAGTACACATGTAATATTCTCAAGAATAGACCATATTTTATGGCACAAATCAATTCTCAAAAAATTTATAAAGATAGAAATCATATAGAATATCTTCTCCACCATAAGTGAATGAAAGTGGAAATCAATTGAACAGTGCATTTTTAAACAACCAATGGATCAAGAAGAAAATCACAAGGGACATTAGAAAATACTCTTAGATGAGTGAAAATGAGAATACAACATGCCAAAACTTATGCAAAAAAAACAGTGCTCAGAGGGAAATTTTTACCTTTAAATATCTACATTCAAAATAAAAAGAACTCGAATCATTAACCTAACTTACTGTCTTGAGAAAATAGGAAAGGTATAGCAAGCTAAGGGCAAAGATAGTAAAAGTAAAGTAATAATAAAGACTGAGGTAAGGATAAAAGAGTCAATGCAGCTAAAAATTGGATTTTTGCAAATACTAAAATTAACTAAACTTTAAGTAGACTGACTAAAGAAAAAAATAGCCGACTCAAATACTAAAATCAGAACTGAAAGCTGGTATATTACTATACTACTTACAGAAATAAAAATAATTATGAGAAAATAAAAATGAGAAAATCTATATGATATGAAAAAATTGCTAGAAGCACGTAAGCTGCAAAAACTGACTCAAGTACAAATAGAAAATCTACAACGAAAGTGATTGAATTAGTAATAAAAACCTACCAAAAACAAAAGTGTACTAATAGATGATTTTGCACATATTCAGTGAAAGAAACTAGATATAAAAGATCACATATTGTATATTCACATTCTAATGAACCATCCAGAATACGTAAATTCAGAGACAGAAATCACACTAGTGGTTTACAGCAAGTGGAGGCTGGGGAATGTGGAGTCACTGCATGATGCGTATGTGTTGATAACATTGTCTTGAACTAGATATAGATGATACATATTTAAGGCTGTTGATGTATAGTCCTTTAATTAGTTCAGTGTCTGAATTCCACTCGTGGAAATTTTCTGTGAGCTTTTTTTCCCCATAGATGGTTCATACTTTCTTGTTTCTTTTCATGTCTCATACATTTTAAAGAAACTTTCCATTTTTTATTATAATGTGGTAGCTCTGGAAATCAGATTTCTACTCACTGAGGTGGTTGTTTCTGCCTGCCATGGGTTGGTGTTTGCTTTTTATAGTTTCTTTTTCAAATTATTTTGGAAAATTTGTATTCATCTCCATATGTTGCTACTGGAGTCTCTGTTCTGTTAACTTAGTGGTCATCGGGTGGTGTTTTTACAGAGCTACCTTAAACCTCTGAAGCCAACAAAGTAAACATTTAAAATAAAAGGAACCACAAAAGAAAAAGAAAGTGAAGAATAAAAATACTGTCTTTGTAGACTGGCCTGCGTTAGGGCACCCCTTCAACATTATCTAAGCCATTAACTGTTCTACCCTAGTCTTCACTCCCTATTTGTGGGGAGCATGGTGGCCAACCAGAATAGAAAGCTAAGTTTTTTTAAAAAACCTTTGGAGAACATGCATACCACCTTGGGCATGCATGTGGCTTTCTTATTCCCCAGTATGTGCAGAAGCTTTCCAAAATCCTTATTTTCATGTGAATGTCTTTTCCTAATTTCTTATTTCCTAACTTTCCACTCTGTATATTTCTTGTTCCTTGTGTTATTCCTTTCACCAGTCTCCTTCATCCACTACCTGTGTCTTTAAATGATTTCAGTAAAAGCTGCCTGGGAAGACATCCCAGTACTGGTAATGCTCCAGTCAAATAAAACAAAGAAAAGCTTTTGCTGGTTTCTAAAGGAGGTAGCAAACAGGTTGAAACCTACAAGGACAATTTCGAGAATAAGGTCCATATTCCTCCCTCTGGGCCTAGCAATCTGCACCAGAAGTGTGGGCTGCCATCCTCAGGGTCCTGCTTATTTGGAATATGGGGAATGGTGGACACAGTTTAAAATGTCTAAACCCTCTCTTAGCATGATACAAAAGTTTTTTTTCTTCTCCAAACTTCACCCTGTTTGTTGTAAGTTTTTGACTGGGTTCCAGAGTTCTTCAAAAGGTGTTTCTCACAGATTTTTCCTGTTCATTAAAAGATGTGGTGGAAAGATAGAGTGGGATTCCCTACTCTGACATTTTCAATGATGTTACTCCTAAACTGCTATTTGTTAGTCACGCTCTCTATATGGAATCTTTTTCTTTCAGTTTCTACCCAGTTTGTTTGCATTTACATGTTCATTAATTGTCTTTTTTTTTTTTAATCCTATTTCAGTGAAGAACCTGGAATGTAGGAAAGAACACAAAGCTTTTTTCAGTTTGTTTACAAAGGAAATATCCAAAAGTCAAAATGAAAAACAGTTTTGGAAAGAAAGCTTTGATAGCTAATATTTATATCTTGAGAAAATATGACCTATCTGAAAATAAATGTGCAGTACAAGTTGGATGCAAGGAAACAAAGAGTAAGATGGACAACCATTTCATTCTAAACTTATTCAACTCTCTGGAATCTAATCTCAGTCATCTCTCCTTGCAAATATCAATAGAAGATATTTAATTTTTGAAGCAAACAAGTCACCTTAATTGAACACAATTTTCATTTTAAAATAAGTTGTGAAGCTTTATGCTGAAGTCCTCTAGAGAAAATGGACCTATGATTTATATCAGCACTGCTTGAACTTGAAGTAATTTGTGAGGTTGCATATGAATAATTCAGGGTGAGAATGGTGCAGGAAAAAAAAAACATTGAAAGAAAGTAAATGAAGTCTCTTTAAAAACGGAATATATAGGATTCTATTTAATTTGAATTATTCACCAACACTAGTTATATTACAGGAATAACCATAGATCAGTGAATATTTCAATTTTTAAGATGGGGTCATGCTGTTCCTTTTATATATTAAAAAAAATCCCAGAGACCAAGAATGGAAATGAGAATGAAAAGTGCATTACAGCCTATGAATATACACAAATGTGTAGGAGCTCATGTGAAAAGAAGAAAAAAGTGGCCTGTTGACCTCTGTGACACACAGCTACAACTGTTGACTCAAGATCCTCAGAGGCAGGGTTTCTGCCATCTTGAGAGAATGTCAACTGATCAGAAAATGCAACTTTTGGATATATTTTAGCTATTGCTAGTTCTAATGATATGCTGTACATTTTGGAGAAATTCCAGCACCTTATTAGTGTCTTGGTTACTATAGACACCGAAAAACAATGCATGGTGTTTTCTTTTTTCTTTTATATTCTCACAAATGCTATAGTTTTCAGCAGTATTTGAAGAGAGCCAAATGAGAAAGTAAAAGGGTAGATAGATGTTCAATAATGTGGTAATAACTGCTACAATTAAATACCATGTAAAGCTTTTGATAGTTAGTCCATTAAAATCAAATGCTGAACCTTATCAATTTTCATGTCACATATCCTTTTCAATCTTATCATATCCTTAGTTATATAACTACCATGTGTATTCAAACTACTTTAGATTCATTATTTTGAAAAGTCTTGTTGACTTCAGAAGTTTGAAATCAAAAGTCATGTAAGCTTGATCGTATACTAATTCTAAATGCTCTGAGAAAATAGTCAGCTGACCGATATGAACGTTAGCGACTAGGCTCAATATCTCCATGGGAATATCTGATGAGTACTCAAGTACCCATAGCTAAAATCCTGTAATCCAAAGAGGTGCTCGACCATATTCCATGAGGAAGAATGGAAGCAGCTCCAAAGCACCCAGTTTATCTGAATATGTCTTGAAAATCAATCATTGCTGAGAGGACACTCTGTTTTGTATCCTTTAGAGCTGTATCATAGAAAGCATCATAAGTTCCTATATACATGTGGAAACATAAAGACAACTGAAAACCATTCAATTCATTCAGCTAGTGCCTTAACGTGAAAGGACCAACCCATTTTTCGATTTCAGTTTATAGGGAACACCACTGGTCAAAGAAAATAAATGAAGTTCTTCCACTTCGTATGGGTCTGGTCCGTCAGGAAAACTAATTTTATTTGGTTGCTTTATGCACCAACTTTGGTTTCAAGTATGCCTTGTGATTGGCTAATGCTTGGTTGGCAATTTGTATAAAATCTATTTATAATTTTCATAAGTTGGGATCTCTATCTATGTTGTGATAAACTCTGCAAGTTCTCTAGAAACTTTGTGTTCTGTTTACTTTACCCTGGGCATTCGTAGAACGGGTGGAGGAGGATTAAGAAATACAAAAAGACTATTATTTCTCAGAGTTTCCCAGAATGTTTGTCTAACGATCTGAGAGGATTCTGTGTGCTCTTAGACCCACTTATAAACACTTTCTAAAATGTTAGAAAGTATCTTCTAGCATGCAGATTTTCTGAAAGCAACTTCAGTGTTCCGGTAACTCCTAATTAACATTAATTCCCCATATATATTTCGCTTTTAATCACTTTTGAATAGGCCACCTGTGGGATACCCATACCCAAGGTTACAATGGACAGACATTTTTACTAATTTTTTATCTGTTTTATTTTAGCCTCAAAGCACAAACACTTGCAACTTAATTGACTTTAAGATGTGTAGCCTAGTAATTCTCCATCAGTTCTCTTTGATTTTATGTTGAGATACAGAGTACCATAGTGAGAATAAGAAAGCACAATTATAGATATTTTTCCTACTTCGGAATAAATGAGAGAAATATTTTTAAAGTAGGTATAATTTTTCAGCTATAGTAGGCTATATAATCAAAGCATAATATTTAGCATGTAAAGTCTGAAGAAGATATTTTTATATACAAAATATTGTATTTTAAAGTACCAATTAATTTTATAAAATCAGGTTCAATGATATATACTCTGTTATATTTGGATTGTTATACAAAGCTTTGTAGGTAATATAAGAGTTAAGAGTTCAGGCCATAGAGATAGATTTCCTGGGTTCAAATTCCAACTTTACAATATAATAGCTTTAAGATCTAGTCAAAATCACTGACCATTTGTAAGATGTGATAATCATGATACCTAATCCTCAGTTGTATTTTTTTTTTTTTTCTGCATGGGCAGGCACTAGGAATCGAACCCAGGTGTCTTGCATAGCAGGGAAGAACTCTGCCTGCTGAGCCACTGTGGCCCAACTCCTCGGTTGTTTTTGAAATTAAATAAAATGGTACAAGAGAATCTCTGTGCCTCCACCCAAGTCCAAGAAAAATGTTAGCCTTTTGATATTAGATTCTGCTGTTTCTGCTACAGGAAGTATATGATAATATTTTAAATTATATTTCCAACAAAACTGCTGAATTTTAAATATGCTATTGGAAATTATTGAAGAGTGCTACCTTGATTGTAATGTCCTTTTATTTTATTGATGGAAACATGCTCTCTGTATCACTCAATCATGGCCTCAGTAATGCTGCATAGAATGACACCTCAATATGCAGAGGCTTGAAACAGCAGTTATTTGTTCTCTCTTATCCATCAGCAGGTCACCTGGGGTCACCTGTTCTATGCCTTGGGTTGTCACTTTGAGTTGTGCTCAGTTCTGCTCCATGTGAGTACTTTCCAGGGCCCCAGAAGAAGGAGGACTTTTCCCATTTCCAAAATAGAGTTGAAAATATTCCACTGCATAAGAACAGTTCAAGTTTTTGTTTGCATCACATGTATTAATATCTCATTGACCAAAGCAAATTATGTTGCTGAGCCCAAAGAAATGGGGCAGGGAAGTGCATTTCTATGTTAGCAAGGAAGAAAGCAAACATCTTTGAATCTTAACTTAATCTACCATACTCTTAAATTTGAAAAACTCATGATGAATCAAAGAAATTGAACACAGAACAAATTATACACATAGCTAATAGAATTACTTGAATACATATGCAAATAATCCAGATTTGTTCACAGTCAATATCTCATAAATGTTCCCATTGTTTCTTGCAGGCAAGTGAGGTGAAATTATGTACATTTTCTACCCAATAGTTAATATTAGCACAGATATCTTATGATAATAAAAAAAGGATTTTAGGATTACCGGAAACTTAGAAGGCTAATCTTTTTTCTTTTTTTAAGTAACTAATTGCAACTGAAACACAGGTATATATCAGAAGTGAAAGAGAAGCATAGAATGAGAAGGGATGTTCAATGAGTTTGAGATAGGTATTTAGTCAAAGTCCTATCACTAATTAGCAAATTCATGCTCATTGATGTAATGGTAAGCAGATTTAAAAATATATATTAGGTAAAATGTGATAAAAAGATTTGCAGTAAATGCATTGATTAGTTTTCTGGGGTTCTCTCTAATGGAAGAATAGTTAATTAGAAAGGTTAATTAAGTGTTTCCTTTGAGGCAGGTTATTTACACCATTGATGACTGTCCTCAAACTTTATCAACGTCATTTTTCCTAATTTCCAATGAAAGCTAGACAATACTGATCAGTGGTTGCAGTTTTCTGAAAAAAAAAATACTTTTCTTCAAGATTTTCCTTATTACACAATATTCTGCTCATGGCTTTCCTCTTTGGACAATGTTTCAAGAAATATCCCTCTTCTGAATGTAGTGTTTTAAATGTTAACTGGATCATTTCATTTTCAGATAGTGATGCCTTGGCCTCACCTAAAATGGTCCATCATTCGTTGTATATGCAATTCTTTGCCATTATGTATGTCTTCCAAAATCTTGAATGTTTTCAAGATTAAATACCATTCAATTAAACTGATAATATTCCCTCTTTAAATTCATGCACTTTCTCTGAATGAGATACTTGGGTTTCCAGATCTTTTTTTGTAGTTGCAAAATATTTTATTTTATCTCTCTCACTTCATTCTTCTTCTCTTTCTTCCTTCTGTCCTTCCTTTCTATCATCTCTTTTTCCTTTCTTGTTGTGGTCATCCTTAAATTTTTTTAAATTTTTTTTAAATAACAACATACAAACATGAACATTTTTACCATAGGATCATTCCATTCTTGGTATATAATCAAAAACTCACAATATATCACCATGATCATTTCTTAGAACATTTGCATCAACTCAGTAAAAGAAATAAAAAGAAAAAAAAAACCTCATACATACCATGTCCCTAACCCCTCCCTCTCATTGACTGTTAATATTTCCGTCTACCCAATGTATTTTAGCCTTTGTTTCACCTAATTTTTCCATACCCCTAACAGCCCTTTCATTGATCACTAGCATTTCAACCTTCTAAATTTATTTTAACATTTGTTCCCCCACTATTTATTTATTTTTAATCCATATGTTTTACTCATCTGTCCATACCATAGATAAAAGGAACATCAGACACAAGATTTTCACAGTCACACAGTCACTTTGCGAAAGCCATATCATTATACAATCATCTTCAAGAAACATGGCTACTGGAACACAGCTCTACATTTTCAGGCACTTCCCTCCAGCTTCTCTGGTATACCTTAACTGAAAAGGTTGTATCTATATAATGCATAAGAATAACCTCCAGGATAACCTCTCAACTCTGTTGGAAATCTCTCAGCCATTGACATTTTTTTTTTAAACTTTTTTATTAATTAAAAAACTTAACAAAAGAACATTAATATATCATTCCATTCTACATATACAATCAGTAATTCTTAATATTATCACATAGTTGCATATTCATCATTTCTTAGAACATTTGCATCAATTTAGAAAAAGAAATAAAAAGACATCAAAAAAAGAAATAAAACGATAATAGAGAAAAAGAGATTATACATACCATACCCCTTACCCCTTGCTTTCATTTATCACTAGCATTTCAAACTAAATTTATTTTTTCATTTGTTCCCCCATTATTTATTTTTATTCCATTTGTTCTACTCTTTTGTTGATATAGTAGCTGAAAGGAGCATCAGACACAAGGTTTTCACATTCTCAGATTCTCATTGTGAAAGCTATATCATTGTTCAGTCATCATCAAGAAACATGGCTACTGGAACACAGCTCTACATTTTCAGGCAGTTCCCTCCAGCCTCTCTGCTACATCTTGAGCAACAAGGTGATATCTACTTAATGCATAAGAATAACCTCCAGGATAACCTCTCGACTCTGTTTGGAATCTCTCCGCCACTGAC
>PVIY010003371.1:71467-114246 GCA_004026745.1 Myrmecophaga tridactyla | reverse complement strand
AAATGATGAATATACAACTATATTATAATATTAAGAATTACTGATTGTATATGTAGAATGGAATGATATATTAATGTTCTTTTGTTAAGTTTTTTAATTAATAAAAAGTTTAAAAAAAAAAAAAAAGAATAAGCCACCCAACCAACACCTCACTGTTGAATTTTCTGAGCAATTGCAAAGTGAAGTGTGGCTAGAGATAGGTGGTACAAATATATTTCTGACAGAGGACATTTTTATAAGCAATAGGAGAAGAGTAGCATATAACAGTTACTCTATAATCTGCATGCCTAGACAAAGCACCCTTAAAAAACACAACAAACGAGAAAACACCATACTCAAGGGCCAGTTTAACCAATCACCAAGTCTGGTTGATTATTTTTTGAATAATTTCTTTCCCCTGTTTGGGCAAGAGGCAAAAAGATTTCCCAGAGTCCGCAGTTTAGTCTTTCCTGTTGAAAATCACCTATTGTGATTTTTAGCCATTGTAATGACATTTCTAAAATATTCATCTCTCTGGCCTGTCTGAAAAAACTCCAAGGCTCACATTTTCCTACACCATTTGTGGTTGAAGTATGATGGGCTGAAATCAGCCTCCAGATGTTTTGCTTGATCTGCTCAGTGTATTAAAAGTCCAGAAATTTCACGCAGAAGTTCAGAGACTCAATCTCTCTTGAGAAATTCCTGGCCACAGGAATGATTAGTCGGAGCTGAATAATAGTTTCCACTTATAAAGCACACGTATTCATCAGCTACTACGCCATCCCCGCCCCCCCCACCAGTTCCTAGAGCCTCTGTTAAAAAGTTTATCTGGCTTTTTTGTAGGCATTTGGGTTTTTGAGCCCTGATCTAAATGGATATAGTTTAAATTTTTCAATATGACTCCACTCTATGTACACTCTAACTTTTTATTAGTCTCAAATTCAGAACCCTACTATTAATTTGGAAAACTGCTCCATCTTCCATAAAATGCCTTACATTTCTTCCCCTCTTCTCACCAATCACCAATTTTCTACCCCTCATTCATTATGGCCTTTTCTCCAAACACACTTTTCCAACTATTTTTCCCTGTACTAACTCTCTTATTGGCTCTGCCACTTAAGAGTTTTCTTAATTGAATGAATGCTGCCTAGCATTCCTAGTTAATTCCAGGTACATATGGTTCCCCAAAGATTATAGGAGCCTTATAAACCTCTTTGTCATCTCATTAGCACTTAGCACCAACGATGCACATGCTTAGCTTTCATAAAATGTTTGGTGAATCAATAATATCAATGAGTCATCGCCAAAGAAAGTTGGCTTGCTATTAATTCTAATTATCCTCTTTTGGATCAGCTAGTCTTTTTGTTTCACTCTCTTATTTCTGGACAATTCTTTGCTCTATGGGTGCATACCAAAGAGTGAGGAGAATAAAAAAGAGTATGGTTTTCTTCTGAATTGCTTTAATGTAAGGGTTGGGGGGAAGGACGTTTGAAACCCAAAGGCTAAAATAAAATTACTGGATTATCCAGGCTGTCCATGCCCACAATTAGCTGTGAAAATTTTAAAATTAATTGCATCATCACATTTTGACATCCAAAGCAGAATGAGTTAATACTGGGTGGCTTCTACTAAACGAAATGCCAAGATAAAATATCAACTTAGCTAAGGGGTTTATTTCACATGAACCTGAATTTAGATTATTCTTGTTCTTCATGAAAGTCTGCCTTGAAGTTGCTGAATCCTTAAATTCCTAAGGCTGCCTGCACGTCGAAGTGCTCGGGTAAGGCAGTTCTCCCAGTTCTGTCTCCATTCCCTGTGTTTTCACTCGGGGATCTGGGTTGGCAGTGACTCTTAGATGGAAACCATCTAGCAGGTTTTAAACTGTTTTGAATGGCTGCTTGGTCATAGTAAAACCCAAAATTAATGAGATGGAACTGATTTGAAAATGATGAGTTTGAAACCTAACAGAAGTCCCATATCTATCCTCTTACCCACTCTATTTAATTCATTCTTGAAGGTTATTTTCATTTTTCAAAATAGCTATTTGTATTGTAAATTTTTACAAGACTGAGCACACACTATCAGCCAATTTCATTTCCTTTACTTAAGAAAATCTTTGGTTATTTCAATCCCCACAGAGGATTATAAGTGATTTCTTTGCTTTTTGTTGATTTAGAACAAATGGAAGTTCCTTATGCACAATCTTCAATATTGCAATTAGATGTCATGTTGAAGTAAAGTTTTATTTGCTTTTTTTTTGATGGTGATATTTGCTTAAACTATTTAAAAGAAGTACTTTTACTTGCATTATCTTACTCTGAATTCTTTATAAGCAGGTTTCTTTTTTATTTCTTTCTTAGGAAACGTTCAAAACTAAGGATGCTATTTTGCCAGTAGCTACATTCTTCTACAGCAAAAGAAAAAAAAAGCAAAACCTAGGGGACAAAATGCAGAAGCCTCTGCTGTTACACAAATGGCTATTTCTGTGTCTCTTTTATAGTGGAATAAGAGTTTGTGAGAACATTGTGTCGATGAGGATGCATTCAAGTGAGTGCCTCTAAATAGCCTTTAGAGTGAACCACTGAAATGAGGCACTGGCTGAATGTAATTCCTGCCTGAGCACTCCTCTTTGCTGGTCCCACCTCTTCTCTCCCTGTTCTTACTAACTAGTGCCCGTTCAAACTGGCTAGCTCCAGTCTTTGCAGCATCCTTCCTCTCTTTCTCTGAGCTTTTGCTCCATTTAGAACAGAATATGGTTTATAGCTACCATGCAGCTAGTAAAATTAACCCACAGACTGCAAAACATCGTTGCATATTATTCAGCAACTTATTGATGACTTAGTTATCTGAAAAGGCTATTTTTAATCTAAAGCAAGTATAACTGTATATCACCTACTTATTATTACATATATATTTGTATTTCATCTTCTCTTCTGGTTCTGGTAGGTCAATGATTTTATTCCTCAGATAACTGTAAGTCATTCTCTAAAATTGTTCTGTTCACTGATTATAGGGTCATATTGAAATATTTACATACAGAATTAGAAAAGAATCCAAGAAAAGTTAATCCATGTATCCTGTCTTTTTCTGCCTTTCCACAGACAAAGCAGTTTGGTGTATACAAAATGTGAGTTTATCTGTACGTATGTTTACAGTATGTTTACAGCAAAATAGAGCATGTGCTGAAACTTAGCCAACTCACCTGTGTATTTTCCTTTGACTATAATGGACAAACCTGGAATAAGAAGCCTCATCATAAAAATCATGGATGACTCATAAGTTCAGAACAAATGCCAACTATACCCTGCCTTTCAACTTTTCTTGGGTTCTTGGAGAAAACTAGAAAATGGCCAGATAATGTATTTTCCCTTTGTAGAAAAGTTTGAACACAAATGTGCTTCCACATTTCACAAAATAAAAGCAAATCATATTTTGGATATGGTAGAATCAGATTCATATCCAAGCCCTTAAAAGACAGTCAGTGGAGATTTATAGGTTCTTAGACTATTTACATTCCTTCCCTTTTGCTGTTCTGCTAGTTTGCAATAAACACTTGGAACTATTTACATGAACAGATCTTAAGAGAAAAAAGTTTACCACAGCAATTTGAAGGTCGAAAGAAAAAAGAATACCAAGTTATTTGCCTGCGTAGATATGCAATTTCTCAACTGCATGAAGAAGTGATGTGAGATTCGGATGGCGGGGTTTTCTGCCTGTCTGGAGAACTCCAAAATGATATCAGCTATAAATGGGTCCAATCTGTCTTAAACTTTATGGAAAAAGATTATCGTCTCCTATCCATGAGCTCACACAAAAATGGTCTAACTTATAGGGCTTTTGTAAGAACCACATGAGCTCAGCATGGCAAAGTGCTTAAAAATCTGGATGTCATATTCAATTCAAGTATTATTATTTTAAAATCAAGTGAAAGGAAATGCTACTCTTCTACTGTAGAACACAATATCTAAGTTTCCACTGAAAAGTTGATTAATTCTAAATATTATTCCCAGGTGAACAAGAAAGATTTTACTCCATATCATCACCAATTTTTTTCCATATGTGCTTTCATAGCACTTTATATCTCTGCAGTTGAGAGCATTATTCACAGTAACATTAATCCATAATATTTCTATAAAGCAGAAAACAATTCAAATTGCATGCAAAGAAGGCAATGAGCCTAGAATGGAATCTACATTTCCTGACCTTCAGTTTAGTAGGCCATCTGTTAAGCCCTGGTATTTGAATAATGAACTCAAATCAACCTAATCCTCATTGCTTAAAAACTCATTAATCATAGCAGAAATCAGAACAAAATGAGTCGGTCAATGAAAACTAATACCCTAAAACTGCTTTAAGTGTCATTCTTCACACAGCCACCTAATTAATGAAACTCTAATCCACATCTTGTACTTCATTAAAAATGGGCCCCTTCTTTGATCGTTATATTTTAACAGGTAATTTTGAGGCTCAAACTGACAAGATGCTTTTATTTCATTGCTTGGTTTAACTTTCATTTCTAAGCTGGAAGACTTGGCCACATGGTTTCCTAAAACTGGCCCAGTTGATTTATCGCCAAATCAATATTCTCCTGGATTCATTTTTTTTAAAAATCCATAACTATAGCACTAGAATAACTGATAGTCTCCTGCTTGCATAGATTTTTCTATCAAAAATATAGAGAAACAAACATGCACAGATGTGGTTAGTATGTTTCGTGTCAGTATTCCCTTGCATGTAACAAGAAGAATTCAAGGGAGTTCCTTTGTATATCATTCCTGGTTTAAGATAATAACAACAGATCCTAGAATTAACAACTGCATTTCCCATACCAATATTGTACATTATAAATAATCCTCAAATTGTTACTTTCTTCAGTGTTTCAACAATTAATAAAAACCTTACCCAATCAAAGCTGTTACTAAAACTAAGCTAGCATAAAGTTCCAAGATGATAGAGATTTTATATGATTTATCTGCTGTTCTATATTCAGGGTATAGTACAGTGTTCAGCATATAGTAGGCATTCAATAAAATATTCATTGCGTGAAAAAGAGTGCACACACCCAGAGCCTAAGGGGGGTAAAAAATGGCAGTTAGAGTCAATACAATAAAACATTTTCATGAATGTGACATCAAACATAAATCAAGACATTGGGCAGGGGACTGAAGAGGTGATCATGTGGGCTAAGGGTCTGAAACCATACTATGACAGCAGAAATACTGACTTCTGTTGGATACAAAGGAATATAAAGCATTTAATAGGTGATGGTGGACTGCGAATAGTATGTCTTGATGCCTCCTCAACTCAGCTTCCAGAAAAACAGGCAGGAAAAGTTTTTGCCAACTAATGCCAAGGTTGTATCTTAAGGAGCTGGAGGACTGGGAACATAAGCTTTCTGACCAGAAATTAAGCCAAGTCCTCCTCTGGTTCCATAACTAAATTGACCTTATCACCAATAGTACTTTAGATGATGTGATAGGTTGAATTACATGCCCCAGAAAATCCATTTCTGTGGGTATAAACCCATTGAAAATAGGACCTTTTGAAGATGTCATTTGGGTTGAGGTGTGGCCAACTGAATCGGGTTGAGCTTTAATCTGTATTACTGGAGTCCTTGTAAGCAAAATGAAATTCAGGTATAGGGAGAGAATGTCCTGTGGAGGAACAGAAACTGGACGTCAAGAAAATCTGAATCTAAAAGAGAAAGGAGATGCCATTGTGTGTATTTCCATGTAATGGAAAAGTCAAGGACCCAAGGATCACCAGCATCCAGTCCCAGAATGCCCCAGTCTTCTGAGAGAAAGTACTGCCTTGCTTAAGACTTGATTTTGGACTTCTTGGCATCTCAAAACCATGAGCCAATCAATTCCCATTGTTTAAGACAACCCATTATATGTTGTTTGTTTTAGTAGCTGGGAAATTATCACAAGGAGTAACTTAGAAATTTTATGAGTCTGGGATCCCAGATAGGGGCTCTAAGTTCTGGGTGGAAACTACCGCAAAACTATTAAAACAGAGAGTTTATGGAAGGAAGAAAAGAGAGAAGTGAAGAAGGAAAAGAAAGCAAAAAATCTGCCACTCAAAATAAGTCAGCCATCCAATATTTCAAACTACATGAATAAATCTAATGCAAAGAAAAGGCAATCAATAAACTCAACAATTTGAACATAAATGCACTGCAGATGAAGCTAATTTTATGAAAAAATATGACAAAGACCTGAAATAAGTATGTTGACAATGGCCTGAGATTAATGAAGACAAAATTAAGAATAAAAAGACCAAGAGTATATAAAGTAAAATAATTGGAAATGAAACAAGAACAGATCAGTATAAAAGACAGAAACCTTGAAAATTTAAAATGCAGTTACTGAAATTAAAAGATGCTATAAATATTAGACTGGGATTAGCCAAAGAGTGAATTAATAGAAAAAAACAATAAAACTGAGGTACTTACCCAGAATGCAATACAGAAAGACAAAGGTAAAAATTGTGAAAAAATATTTAAGATATATGAAAGTATCCCAACATATTCTTTCCAGAGAAAGAAAATGGAAGGAATAGTTAAAAAAGACCCTGAAGAGAACACTTGATGAGAATTTTCCCAAATTAAAGATAAACAGCATGAGTTGTTAGGTTGAAAATGCCCTCCAAGAACTAAGTTGAAGAATTAGGTATAAATTCAGACTTAGATACTTTATAATGATACCTCAGAATCTTAAAAACTACTAGAGGGAAAAAATACAAATCACCAACACTAGAATCTCACTAGCTGCCACAGATGCTAACAGAAAAAAAATGGTATTTTCAAGGTGCTGAGGGAAAATATTTTATACCCAAACTATTATTCTAACTAGGGAGAAATAAAAACATTTCATAAATACCAAGACAAAGATATCTGGCACCAACATATTCACTAACAGATTCATTAAGGAAATTCTTCTGGAGAAAGGAAATTAAATTCAGAAAGACATACTATACAAGAAGCAATGGTAAATAAAAAAAGTAACCATATATTCAATACCTCTATCTATTTATTGAAAAAAATGATAAATTATTGTCAAAAAAATCTATGCAGAAATACAGTAAAATTGAGAACCTTGCTAGAGTTAGGAGGAGGATAAAAATAATGAATAACTCTAGGCAATGTTAAAAATTTTTACAATTAAATATATGTTTGTATGTCAAGATTTACAATATAATTAAATATATGTTAAAATTTGAGTAAACATTAATATTATCCATAATTTCTAACTTATCAGAGAAAAGTAAAATTGCAAAGGGAAATTATGAATTCAACACAACATAGGGAAGGAAAAAAATAAGAAAATTAAAAAAATAGTAAACAGAAAACATGAAATGATGCAGTAGTAGCCCATCTAATACATCAGTAATCACAATAATCTACATAGATTAAAGCCATTTATTAAGAAATAGAGATTATCTGGTTTGATAAAAAATCAAATTATATATTGCTTACAAGAATCACATCTAAAACAAAAACATACAGGAAGCTGAAAATAAAATATGAAAAAAGATATACAATACAAATATACAAACTAAAAAATTGAAGAGAAGGGAACACTCCCTAATTGATTCTGTGAGGCCAATATTACCCTCATACCAAAGCCATATAAAGATCCTGCAAAAAAGAATATTACAGACCAATACTCCTTGTGAATATAGATGCAAAAATCCTCAACAAATTACAGGGAAACTGAATCCAACAGAACATTAAAAGAATTGTACACCATGGTCAATTAGAATTTATCCCAAGTATACAAGGGGGGGTTCAACATAAAGATGCCATTAATATAATACACCACATCAACAGAACAAATGGAAAAAAAATTCATAGTCATCTCAACTAGCGCAAGAAAAGGCATTTGAAAAATCTAGCACCCCTTCTTGATAAAACATTTAGAAAACTAGGAATAGAAAGAACATCCTTAGCATGATAAAGGGCATATATGAAAAACCTACTTCAAACATACTCGTGGTAAAGGACTAAAAGCTTCCCTTCTAGGATCAGGAAGAAGACAAAGATGCTGTCAACTTTGTGACAATACATTATACTTGAAGATGTAGTCAGAGCAATTAGGCAAGAAAAATAAATAAAAGGCATCAAAGTTGTAAAGGAAGAATTAAAACGTCCCTATTGCAGATGACTTGATCTTATATACTGAAAATCTTGAAAAATCCAAAAAAAAGCTATTAGAGCTAATAAACAAATCCAGCAAACAGGTAGGGTAAAAGATCAACATAAAAAAAAATCAATAGTGTTTCTAAACACTAGTAATGAAGAAGATATCAAGGGAAAAATTCATTTACAAAAGCAATGAAAAGAATCAAATTTCTAGGAATAAATTTAAGCAAGGATGCAAAGGACTTGAAAACAGAAAATTACAAAACCTTGCTAAAAGAAATCAAAGAAGACCTAAATAACGGAAGTACATTCCAAGGTCATGGATTAGAAGATGGAATGCTGTTAAGACGTCGTTTCTCCCAAAATGATTTAGAGATTCAATAAAATCCCAATGAAAATTCCAACACCCTTATTTGAATAAAGGGAAGTACCAATTATCAAATTTATATGGAAGGATAAAGGGCCCCAAATAGGCAAAGCCACCTTGAAAAAGAAGAACAAGGTTGGAAGCCTCACTCTTCAGGATCTTATAACTTATTATAAAACCACAGTAATCAAAAGAGCATGGTACTGGCACAAGAACAGACATATAGATCAACAGAATTTTTTTTTGGGGGGGGGGTGCATAGGTCTGGGTATTGAACCCAGGTCTCCCACACAGCAGGTGAGTATTCTATCACTGAACCTCCCACGCACCCTTTAACCATCACATGTTATGGCCAAATGATTTTTGAAAAGGGGGTTGAGATTCATTAGGAAAGAATTGTCTCTTAAATGAATATAGCTGGGAAACTAGATGTCCATATGCAAAAGTATGAGGGTGGAACCCTACCTCTCATTATATACAAAATTCAGCTCAGAATGGAACAAAGACCTAAGTATAAGAACCAGAACTAGAAAACACCTAGAAGAAAACACAGGAAAGCATTTTCAGGACCTTGTGTTAGGCAATGGTTTCTAAGACTTTACACCCCAAGCACAAGCAAAAAAAGAAAAAAATAGATAAATGGGACCTCATCAAAATTAAAAACTTTTGTGCATCAATGGACATTATCATCAAAGTAAGAAGACAACCTACACAATGGGATAAAATATTTGAAAACCATATATCCAATAAGGATTTAATACTCAGAATATATAAAGGAATCATAACTCAATAATGAAATAAAATTAACCCAATTTAAAAGTAGGCAAAAGACTTGAATAGACATTTCTTCAAAGAAGATAAACAAATGGCCAAAAAGCACATGAAAAGTTCTCAACATCATTAGTTATTAGTGTAATGAAAATCAAAACTGCAATAAGATATCATTTCACTAACACTATAATGACCACACTAAGAAAACAGAAAATTACAAGTGTTGAAGAGGATGTGGAAAACTAGGAACACACTCATTCATTATTTGTGGAAATATAAAATGGTGCAGCTGCTGTGGAAGCCAGTTTGGTTAAGTATGGAATCACCATACGATTCTAGAATTATACTGCTGTGTATATACCCAAAAGAATTGACAATAGGAACTCAAACAGATTTTTGCACACCAACATTTGGAGTGATATTAATCACCATCACAAGAGAATGGAAGCAACCCAAGTGTTCATTAACAGATGAAACAGATTAACAAAATGTGGTATATACATACAGTGGAATATTATTCAGCTATATAAAGGAATGAAGCTCTGATATATGTGACAACATGAAACTCGAAGATACCACAATGAGTAAATTAAGCTAGATACAAAAGAAAAATCATTATATGTGTCAGTGGTAAGAAATAATTAGAATAGGTAATGAAATTGAGTCAGAAATTAGAGTATAGGTTTCTAGGTTCCAAGTGGAGTGAGGGAATGAGCTTCTATTTGGGCAGACTGTAAAGTTTTAGTAATGGATGGTGGTTGATAGTAGCACAACATGTGAATGTAATTAATTTTAAACACTGAATTATTTATGTGAACATGGTTAATAGGGAAAATTTTACTTTTATATATATTACTAGAATAAAAAATTTTTAAAACCTGTAAGACTATAAAACATAGTGAACCCTATCATAAACAATGGTCTATAATTAATAGCACAATTATAAAAATGTCCTCTCATGAATTGTAGCAAATATATTACACTAATGCAAGGTATTAATAATGGGGTGTTATATGGGAACTGTGTATCTTATGCATGATTTTTCAGTAAAACTACAACTTCTTTAGCAGAAAAAAAAAAGGAGATAGTGGCAAATACTCAACAATAAGGGAAGTTTTAGGAGACTGATTCATCAAGCGCATATAAATTAGTAAGAACAGAAAAGATTTAAGCTACTTAATACATCTGAGAGAGAATAATTTACAGGAAGCATTTCCAAAATTTGTCTATTTAGTGGGTAACCCTATAATTTCAACAAATATTTTTAAAATGTCATACATACTATCTTTTCTGACTCAATTCAATTAAAATAGAAATCAACAATAAATAGCAGTAAATCAAAAAACAACATATCTCTAAAATTTAAAAATGTATATCTTGGTTTGCTAAATGCTGCTGGAATGCAAAATACCAGAAATGGAATGGCTTTTATTTTTTTATTTTGGGGGAAGGCACATGGTCCAGAAATTGAACCTGGGTCTCCCACATGGCAGGCAGGACTGAACTACCCTTGTGCTGCCCTGGAATGGCTTTTAAAAAGGGACTTTATTATGTTACAAGTTTATAGTCCTAAGGCCATAAAAATGTTTAAACTAAGGCATCCAGAAAAAGATATCATGACTCAGGAAAGGCTGATATCTGTTACATGGGAAAGCACATGGCTGGTGTCTGCTGGTTTTTGTTCCTGGTTCCACTGCTATCAGCTTCTGACTCCACTGGTTTTTTTCTCTAAGCATCTGTGGGCCTTCACTTAGCTCCTCCAGGACACAACTCTGGGTTCTGGTTTGCTTAGTATCTCATGGGAAGGCACATGGTGACGTCTGCTGGGCTCTGCATCTCCAATAGTCTGTGTTAAGGCATCTGCTCTCTCTGTCGGCACTCCAAGCATCTCCAAATGTCTGTATCTTTTTCAGCTCTGGAGTAACTGAGTAGCTTCTGTCGACTCTCTCAGTTCCTGGTGTCTCCTGGGTTTTTGCAATTCCAAATGTCTGTGCCTGCGTCTGCATCTAAGGTTTCTCCAAAATGTTTCCCCTTCTAAAGGATTCCAGTAAACTAACCAAGAGCACCTTAAATGGGCAGAGTCTCATCTCCATCTAATCAAAAGGTCATACCCAAAACTGTGTGGCTCAATCTCCATGGAAACAATCTAATCAAAGGTTCCACCCTACAATATTGAGTCAGCATTAAAGGACATGGCTTTTCTGGGGTACATAGCTCTTTCAAATCAGCATAATATGTTCCTATGACATCAATGAATTTATTTACAAAACAAAACTGATAAGAATTAACAGTTTAATTCAAGAACACAGTAAAGATTTTAAAAGTAACCTAAATTAGATAGAAGGATAATATATTTTCCAAAAATAAAAAAATACGCCAGCAAAACGAAAGCTTGTTCTTTGAAAATAAAACCTTGAGAAAGGCTGATCAAAATAAAAGGAAATAAAAACAGTATTGGTGATAAAATGTGAAAGATTTTATAGACACCACAGATATTACTTAAAGAATCATAAACACAGAAAACTATTTTATATTAACAAATTTGAAAATTAGAGCTATACATGTAGATATAGATTTGGCATAGATAGAAAGTGAGTGTGTGTGTGAGAGAGAGAGAGAAAGAACACCAAAATTGATGCAAGAAAATAGACATAAAGTAAAGAATGGAATTATCCAGTAATCATTAACTAAATTGAATCCACAATCAAAATGACCCTGGCACAAAAGGAATCAAAGAGGTTATTTGGAAGAACACAGTAGAACAGGCTTTACTCGCCACTAAGAGCAACAGGATAGAAAGTCTAGGGTACATCATCACCTAGAAAAGCTTTTAAAAATTCAAATTGCCAGGTCTCACCGTGGTAGATTCTATTTCAAAATTTTACCATACATGTATTTCGAATAAGCATTCAGGTGATTCTAAGAGAGTTGGCCCTTTGACCACATTCTAAGCAACGCTTCCAGATATAACACATAATGGATGTGTATCTGGAAAACTCAGTTCAACTTCCTAAATGCGAAAGCAATTACTATAGGTATGTGTACTAGGGTAAAAGTACTTTAAACTTATAGTGCCCACGGACTTGAAAACAAAACAAAACAGCACTATTAGAAAATCTCATGCCTATTTTCTAAGGCTTTCTTCTCTACTGAAAATATAAACTATGAATTTCCTATGTTACAAGAACATTATCAAGCTCTTCTCTATATTAGAGAGAAAATCTTGCCCAAATATGTGACCAAATCCCTCCTATCAGTCAGATGAGGAGGAGTGGTGGTAGTGTGCAGAATTTGGGAGTGTACTGTAACGGGGAGATGGAAAAACAGCCACAACCACTCACTCCTGGCCGTAAGCCACCTCAACTGCTAATGTATTTGATCATTTTCTGTATTTCCCATGACATAAAAAAGGCTGGAAGTCAAAATCTATAGAATAAGTGAAATCGTTAATTTCTGATTTGACAAGAGCTAGAGCTAAAAAATATATCATTTCCCAGCTAGAAGGCCTTGAAATTTACTGACAGAATTTGGAAGGCTTTCTTGTCTAAGTGGACATACTTAACATTTTCTCTCATTCAGCATTTATTTCTCTCCTTCACTATAACTGGCACTATCCTAAATGCCAGAGGTTAAAAGAATACAAAACAAAACCCTATGAAATCATGGTCCTTGCTATCTCAAGGACCCAACAATTCTAAGTACGTAACAGCCATTCAGAAGGTGATCTGATACCAGGTCATAAGAGTCAGAATAAAGAACATATTACAAAATACAGTGGGAGTGTAGAAGAGGGACCTCCTATGATGGGAGAAGTCAGGAGCTAAGGGCAGGCTTCTCAGAGGAGCTGATGGTTGAGATAAGTCTGGAAGAACAAGTAGTAGTTTATTAGACTTAGAAGGGTATGTGACAGGATAAACATTCTGAAACAACCAAAGTTTCTCCCCTTCCGAATTTTCTCATGCCTTCTAACTTCCCCTGCCTTGTCCATCAAGAGTTTGAGCAGCATTAATTGCCTAGAGAAGTCATGATAAGGCAAAATGGAGATAGCTAAGTGGTCAAAGATCTGGAAGAATATTGAGCAGGAGCTAACCTTTCCAACTTATACTAGAACAGATCTACAGAACTATGAGGTGGGAAGAGAAGAGATGGAGAGGAAGTAAATGAAATGAAAAAATAAGAGTATATCAGGAAGAGGCTATGCCAACTCCCAGGGGGAAGAATAGAAAGAAATCCCAGACAGGTTTGGGGATATGAGGTCAATGGGAATCTATGCCCACTTTTCTGGGAGTAGGTTCTAGAAGGAAATGTCTACAAACCTTGCATAGGCAATTGGACCTGACATAAGTTCCACAGGCACAACGGGGTTACAAGAAGGAAATGATTCTCATCTTGCTGCAGGAGCAGAAGCAACCCTCTTAGCCACACCCCCACCTTCACCCACCCACCCACTGTGGGTACCAGAGCAGTTGAATGCCAAACATCTCAGTGATGCCAGAAACTATGGAAGCGCCAGTGAATGAGCACTGTTGGTCAGACTTAAGAGCTGCCATCTACCTCTCAAGATAATTTCTTATTACAAAAGTCCCCAAGAACATAGGTATAGCCATAAAAAAAGGACCAACAGAGACCAAGAATTGACAGGCTGTTTCCTCCACCCAGAAGAATGGTGCTCAATTCAGCTATGATCAAATTGAGCTGCATTCTTCCCTTACCTCTGTGTGGACTGAGAGTCACACACTCTCCAAGGGACAATCCAGGCAGTAGGGACCTAAATAAAACATAACCAGCACAGAAGGGTACGGGATAGCAAGCAGTTATGGTGGTCTAAACACTGAAAGAATGAGACTAAATAGTGAAGGCTCCTGAAAACCGAAGTCCAAGAGATCTACCTTTAAATTAAAGTTTCTAAGAACCATTAAAGGTTATGGTGGAGTGTGCAGACAAAGAAATACAGAACTATGTTGAGAAAGATAACTAATGTGGAAAATGTATTCGACAGAGAAGACAGAAAACTGAAAGAACAGACAGTGGAATGACTCTTCCAAGAGCCATAATTTTGATTGGGTGAAATACACATTTTTTTTTTTAACCTAAAGATCACCTTCTGAATGAATAAGGCCCATAAAGCCTTCCTCACTGTCATCAAGGATAGAAGGAAGAAATAGAGAGCTGGAGAACTAAATGGATTTATCATGTTCTTTCCTCTAATCGTCAGAACAAGTTGATCCATAGGTCCCATGATCCCCACACATTAAGATGAGGAAACAGCCCCGGCAAAATGGAGGAAATTCCCCAAGTTTATGCAGAGCTACCGTCCTTGCCTAGACAACTGCAGAAACTACTTTAGCTAGTCTTCCTTCTTTTAACCTGGCCCCATATAGTTGTTGTTTCTTGTTTTTTGTTTTTTTTAACTTTTTTTAATTGTATAGTATAACATATATACAAAGCAAAGATATAAAAAAGCGACAGTTTTCAAAGCACTCTTTAACAAGTGATTTTACAGGACAGATCGCAGAGTTTGTCATAGGCTACCATACGATTCTCTCATATTTTCCTTCTAGCTGCTCCAGAATATAGGAGGTCCATATAGTTTTAAATGCAGTTCACAAGCTAGAGTGATCATCTGAAAAAGTAAACTGGATCAGCTCACTCTCCTGTGCAAATCCTACCAGTCATTTTCCATCTCATTTGGAGGAAAATCCTACTGGGCCCTGCATGGCTTCCTTGTTTCCTTCAGCTCTTCGTGCAAATGATACCTTCTCAGAGAGAATTCCCTTGACCTCCTTATATAAAACAGCTCTGTGTCTACCACTCTCAATCCTCTTAAAACTGCTTTATTCTTTTTCATTGTACTTAATCCCAACCTAAGAAATATATTAACTTTTTTGTTTATGATGCAAGACCTTTCCTCGCTAAATGTAAACACCAGGAGAAAAAGGATTCTGTCTGTATATTCCTGCTATATCCACAATCTAGAACAGGGCCTGGAGCACATTACGCATCCAGGAAGTGAATGAATTGATGGAGTCAGAAGTCTGATCTAACAAATGTGAAAAATTACGCTTTTTGAGTAAACCAACATGCCTATTTGAAGTGCAGTTCAAAAGTTCAGATATCTGTTGATAACAGAAAATTTTAAACTACCTAAAAAACTGGATAGCTGTATTATTTACCACCCCTAAAATGCAGGGAGATTCTTTCTGGCATCACTAATAACTTCAGCCCAATTTTATGGTATAATTATGTGGCGCCTGCACATCTCTGTGTGACCAGCAAGGACAGTATCGCCTTTCGTGTGTTACAAGGAAAATGTGCTCTTTGTAGTCTTGTCGCTCTCATCTACATATATACACACATACCATGCACAAATCATATTTGCTTTCTGCAACACTACATTTCCTTATAACTTAATATCCCCAACTATTCACAATTGAGATGCACTTAGGAATTTACAGGTTTTCAGCTATGAGGAAAAAATATTGTGTAGGCACTATTTTAGAAGTATTAGTAGACTTTTTCACCAATATTTGGTATCAGAGAAAAAAAATTCTGATAAATTAAACATATCTCTCTATAAAATAGTACCTAGTAAAATAGGTATCAATCTAAACATTTGTAAGTTTTATTTTTATTGTTTTTTACAAAAATAAGTCCACCAGCAAAGAGAAGCTGGGTGTAAAAACCTTCAGCTTAAAAACAAAAAAAAAAAAGAAAGAAGATGAACAAACGCCTGAAGGATTTATTGGGAGAAGGCTTCCATGTGCTCTGAGAAAGAGAGCTTGGAAACAGTGCCTCCTAGCGGGAAGGCTTAATGTAGACATGATGAGATGGAAAAGTACCTTCTACATGAAAATGAAATGGGATATTTGGGAAATCATACTGCTAACAAACACACATTCACAGTCTTGCAAACTCATTTCCTAGCAAGTCCCACTTCCTTGAATTTTCTCACCTGTTAAAATGATTACATACAGATTGATCCACAAGGAAACTAAGCTAAACTATCCAACAGCGCTTGAGTAATCCTTTCTAGTGAGTGGAAAATTTATAACAATTTATGTGGATGCGGGGAAGGGAAACCAAACAAAGACAGCAAAGTTAAGACAGAGTTGTTCATAGTCGGCCTCTTTGGGCCTCTGTTCCTATGGGTCATTCACTTCTGACCATTAAAACTGTAATTAAGTTTTTTTGGTTTTTTTTTGTAATTAAGTTTTAAGATTCAGGTGCCCAGATTTAGATCAACAACAAATTGCCATTGATTTTTCTCTAGGTCAATATAGAGCAAAGGGTTTTTAGGCATGTGCCTGACCAGAGATGACTATCCCTGTTCACCAGCTGAAAACACCACTAACCATGTTGCAGAATGACTAACATGTGAAGTAGGAATGGGCAATTATTAAGATATTTCTCTTAGGAAATTGTACTGGCAAATTTAATTACAAGTTAGTTAAATTATACTTTACTTTCCATAGCTGATTTTAGTCATTTATTTAAAATTTGGCTAATAAATAATCATTAAAAAAGTTAGCTTTCATTAAAATTTGTGATTTTTAAAAGATTTGCTGATTTTTAAAGTAGAATTGAATTACTTTTAGGAAAGTAAACAGTGGCCATCAACAGGAGAACTTAACTAACTTAAAAGAAATCTGATTTATAGAAGCTATTGAATGCATCTAGCTCCATTAGGATAAGTGAATAACTTATTGGATAAATGAACCCTCCCACATCACCCTTTTGCTCTAAATCTTCACTGTCTTCTCATCAATGGCAAAATTACAAGCTTAGATATCAGCCCTTGATGACTAAGTTGTTGCTGACCATTCTAGTTTGATGTCCTACTACTTCCCAAATATTGCTTTACACTCCGATCATCTGAAACTGCTGTTTGATCCTCTTTCCCCATATACACCTGACATATTCTGTCAGACCTACCTACTCTTACCAATACTACTCACTCTACCTGGACACACTGCCACCAGTATTTCCTCTCCCCCTTCTCCCTTGCTTCACCGACTGAAAGTGGGGCTCACCTCTATGAATTTTGTTCCTGTGAAAGAGAACCTAAGCCTACCAATAACTATGCCTAAGAGTAACCCCCAGAGAACCTCTATTGTTGCTCAGATGTGGCCTCTCTCACTAAGCCAACTTGGCAGGTGAACTTGCTGCCCTTTTCCCTATGTGGGACATGACTCCCAGGGGAGTAAATCTCTCTGGCAATGTGGGACCTCACTCCCAGAGATGAGCTGGGACCTGGCATAAGGTAAGATAACCTTCTTGACCAAAAGGGGGAAGAGGGAAACGGCAGAAGGTAAAGTCCCAGTGGCTGAGAAATTCCAAACAGAGTTGAGAGGATATCCTGGAGGTTATTTTTATGCCTTATATAGATATCCTTTTTAGTTTATGGTGTATTGGAGTGGCTAGAGGGAAGCACTTGAAATTGTTGAGCTGTGTTCCAGTAGCTTTGAGTCTTGAAGAAGACTGTGTAACTGTTCAGCTTTTATAATATGACTTTATGATTATGAAAACCTTGTGTCGAATGCTCCTTTTATCCAGGGTATGGACAGATGAGTAAAAGATGATAAGATTAAAAAAATAAATAGTAAGGGGAAATAAAGGGTAAAAATTGGGTAGATTGAAATACTGTGGGTCAATGAGAAGGGTATGGTATATATGAGTTTTTTTTTTTTCTCTTTTTATTCTTTTTTTTTGGAGTAAAGTAAATGTTCTAAAAATGATAATGGTGAAGAATACACAAATATGTGATGATAATATTTGCCACCGATTGTATTATATGGTTGGACTCTACGTATGTGGATATTTCTCAATAAAAAAAAATTGGCTAGCACCATTTGGCCACTTTTTATTTGCATAAGAATACACACACACCCAGACACAAAGCAATATTTTATTTGAAAGAATTCACACATCAAATACTGAGTTACAAAAATCCATGTATAAAGCTACTAGAACAATGAAAAAGCACTATCCTTTGGTCATTATGAATTTGAGATTAGGAAAGAACGTTCCTAGTCAATTAAGTCCATAGGGAAAACAATTCAAATTAAAAAAAAAAAAAGTTGGCATTCTTATTCATTATGTCTGTTTATTTTTTCATTCAGAGAATGCCAAAATGACCCATCACATGCCTCTGGCAACATACTCGTTTTGTTAGACCAACATGGACGATTAATATCTGCATCAATATTTCTAACAAGGGAGTCAGACATCCGACCCTGTAACTCAGGAAGCTGCTGCATCAAGAGTCACACCATGATGTGCCTTTCAAAAGTACTATAAAGAAATGTGTTCCTTTCCCAAAGCTTTTTCCATACAAACCATCCTAAATAAAACAACAACAAACCAAAAATCTTGACCGGTCAGGTCACTCATTAATAAAACCGGAAAGCCCAAACCTACTGCTGTGATTAGTACACGGTTTAAATACAGATAAATCACTTAAATTTCTTCTGTATAAAGTAGAATGTGAATGAACAAATAAAGTAAAATATAAATGGAAATACAGATAGCCCTAAAAAATGATTTTTTAATGTTTTTGAAGTCCATGGTCATCAAGCTATTTTTCTTAACATTTTGCAGGAAAAAAACTATATATGTATTAGTCAACAAGCTAAATATTCTCAATACAGTAATACCCATATTAAGCCAACTGATAATAAAAGCTCTTTTATTATCAGGGAACATTTTTCCTTATCAGAAATGACAAAATAAAAAGAACAGCACTAACAGTTCCTTTTAACTTCCAGACTGTTTTACGTACATATTCTAGCAAGATATATAAATTTTAAAGTATGCTTCACTGCACACATTCCTTTTAAAGAAAACAATGCCTTTTACATTGATTTCATGGGAAATCTGCAACTTGTAATGGAGCTTTATAGCATGTGTTAAGGATTAGATGCAGTGTCTGCAGTTAAAAAGATAATCCTTGATTTATATACAGTGGAATAAAAAAAAATCCCTAAAAGTGTACATTTACCTACTAGGTCTTACTGTACTATTTGTGTATGAAGTTATCATTTTAGCTAATGGTGCCATTCTAGGCATAACAAAAATTTATAAGCATAAGCTCTAATTATTCTTTCTCACTTGTGATGCATACATATAAAGCTCATAGTTGAAAAGGATCTGGCCTGGGAGAGGCAAACAAAATGCTTCTGTTCCTCATGGAGATAAATAACGTGACTGTTTCAGTGCTGAAGACACCCAAATTCCAAACAGGATTTCCAATAAGACCAATATCCCCCAGGGAAGACAAGAGAAAGTACAAATAATTCCCTCCATATAAGTATTATCTGAAAGCCCCTCTGTAGCAGGTGCTCTGTGGGAGTTTTCGAGGACCCACAATAAACAAGACACAGTTACTGCAGGAGCAACTTACAGTCTACAAGAGACAATCCACCAAGAAGCCACTATCCCTGATGGGATAAATACTATTCCTAAAGCCTGAGCACCAGCAGTGGAGTTGCAAATGCAGATTCTGACTCAGCAGGTCAGGCTGGCTCCCAGCTGATGCAGCCCCCACTCTGAGGAGCAAAGACAGAAACTACACGGTAACACAGGGCAAGCAGCAATTAATTTGGCCTCAGTGGAAGGTTTTCTAGGAAAGCTACTGAGAGGAGGGGGCAATTGTACAGGATAAAGAAGAAAGAGCTTTGGGCGCATTAGACTTCAGAAACAAAAAATACCAGCTATGAAAGGATAAGTGACAGTGAGCTACTGAGCGTGCTGAATGCATGATAGGAGCAGGTCAGGGAAATATCTTGAGGCCAGGCAGTGAGTCTTCTTCCGTCACATTCCACAGAGCCTCACAGAGTTTGTCTTGTAGGCATTTTAGAGATCCCCCTAGAGATATTCAATTTTTTCATTTTCCTTAAGGGAAATGACAGAACACTAATATTAGAAAGATAATTCTGACCAGAGCCTAGGCAATGGATTGGAAGAAGTAACTGGAACCAGATAAAAGATTATTTAAATTGATTATGCAAGAGGTGTTGAAGTCTCAGACTACAGCAGTGACACGGAAGGGAAGGACCCAAAAGATATTAAAGAAACTATGTGTGGCACAAACACCAGGCGGTCCACAAAAATCCATTCTCCTGAGCAGTCCTGGTATGGACTTACGGTTAGGGGGTGGCTGCCCATTTAGGAACAGTGTTTCTTAGATCCCCTTGCAGCCAGTAGAATGTGAATGGAAGTAATGTGAACTTAGGCCTTCCTTAAGAGGAAATTCTTTACTCTGGACTTCCGCTGTCCCCTCTCTCAGTAATAAGGGCCTTGGGAGTACATATGTTGAAGATGGAAGAGTTGTTATGGTCTGAGGCCCTAAATGGCTGCATGAAGTGCAGCTGTCCATTTCCCTGGGATACTTCCCTCAGAGCGCTTATGATACAAAAATGAAACAAAATTTCCCAGGTGTAAATGTGTGTATGTGTGTCTTGTTATGCATCTTTTTTTCCAACAGCGTAGTTTTTACTTTCAGATCCTAAAAGATTTAGTTAGCAGTTGTGAAGCATAAAGAAAACTGTGGATTTCAAAATGACTCTAAATTTAACTGCAAGTACCACAGAGTTGATGATGTGCCATTATCTGCGTTAAAGTAAAGCAGAAGAAATGGCAGGGCAGGGGAGAAGATAATGAGCTCACTTTTTAAGGAATGAAGTTTGTGGAAATTGTAGGATATCTTGCTCGAGATAGTTAAGTTTTAGACAAACCAGCCTGGCTGTCTGAAGGCATTTAGCTGGGGAATGCACAGGGAGAGGCTTGCAGTAAGAAGAGAAGGCAGTGAATTACAGAAACTGGGAAGCAAAACCAATGGCAGATTAGGGTCCAACCAAAGAAAATGAGGAGAGGAGAGGGAATTAGTACAAGAACAAGAAAGATTATGTCACAGAGGTTAAAAAAGAAAGTGTTGGGCAAATCTCACATGACAACTTCAAGTGAAAAAGCAAAAACGGTTGCTAAAGAACACATATACTCTATCATTTATATAAAGGTTAAAAATATAAAAACATGACATATTGCTCAGGAGTGCACATGTATATGGGAAGAGTGTAAAAATGCATGGGAATGGTAAAATATCAAATTTTAGAAACTAGCTATAGTACTATTTGGGTAGGGAGGAACATACAGGAGACTTTAACTCATTTTTTTAAGTTTATACTTTTTCATAATAAAAATTTGAAACTAAAATGAAAAAAGGAAAGAGAAAGTTTTACAAGGTTGGATGCAGTAAACAATACCAGAGAAAGATGAGAATGGAGAAACAATTGGATTTGGTAGGCAGCAGTTATTGACATTTATGAGAGGAGTTTAAGCAAATGGTAGGTGCAAAAGAACTAAGGTTAAGTTTTTTTCACCATTTTTACATTTTAAATGTTTATGCTATTTCTGCTGAAATAGTCACTTTATGGGAAATT
This sequence comes from Myrmecophaga tridactyla, assembly GCA_004026745.1. Classification (NCBI taxonomy): domain Eukaryota; kingdom Metazoa; phylum Chordata; class Mammalia; order Pilosa; family Myrmecophagidae; genus Myrmecophaga; species Myrmecophaga tridactyla. The sequence goes on along the minus strand of PVIY010003371.1, from coordinate 92,549 downwards.
ATGTAATTGCTTTATAATGAGGGAAAAAATTCTGTTTTCTGAAGTAATTAGAGAAACAGATACTAATGGGATTACAACTTCTATAATTCATCTAATAAAATACAGATTCCTTGATTAGCTTAGTACAGGTTCGTTATAGGAATGAACTATTAAATGTTAATTGTTCTCCACTAGCATATTAAAAACAACTCAAGTCTGATAAAATTGTATAAACTCCAGCAAGCAGTTGAATTTTAAAAAGTAAGTAAAAACTGACACTGAAGGGAAAAGTCATTTTTTTATTTAAGAAGCCAAAAATATTTTCACGAGTACTGCAAAATATTTCTTTTTTCAAAATATTTTTCTGACTTATTCTAAGCAATACTAAAAAATAGTAGTGAAAAACACTTGATGAGATCTCAAGCTATTAAGAGATCTTATTATCCCTTTAAGGGAACTAAATTCTTAAACTAAACCTCACCTGAATCACAGATAAATGCATTAAATAATCGCAGCATGTTTTTTCAATAAAAAAGATTGCCAAAGAAAAACTTTCATTTCTCTAACTAGTTATTTTTCCTCTCATTTAAAATTATAACCACTCCAATGAGATCCCAACTTTATTTTCTCTCATGAACTTAAATTTTAATCTTCAATTTCACCTACCTAACATCTCTTCGATCATTAGAAATACTGCTATTATGATTGTACAAGTATCTGTTTTTCACCTATTGTTTGGGAAGACAGAGAAGCTGCTGAGACCCATTTACGAGAGAGGAACAATGGTACAGATTTGGGTAAAAAGTAAATTGTAGGACAAAAGGAGTTCTGCGGCCCCGTGTGACTCTATGGCTCTAACTAGGAGTGACAAGAGGAACACTGCTGGTGAACAATCTTATAAACTAGCCAGAGGTTTGGGTTTGATATCTGGGGAAGTGGGCAGTTCTCATGTTTTATTTGCAGCCAGAAAGCCTTTGTTAGTAGGCAAATGAAAAGAAAAATGCTTTTAGAGAACTATAACCCAAAAGCTATGTTGGAAATAATGGGCTTTCAATTAGCCTTAAAAGGTATAGGTGGAATTCTGTAATCATTGAAGGATGCTTCTTCAAAGCCCTATGCTGCTATAGCCAAAAGACTAAGCAAAAGCCAGTGAGCTAGAACCAGCCCAGAGAGAAAAAGTTCTTATGCTTGTACAAAGCCAATGCGCTGTAACACCCGAATCACTCAAATAAAATGATCTAGGGAATAGAACAGGTGTTTCAGTGACTGCCTCATAAAGTTAGACCTCAGGAATCAAGAGGAAAAGGCAAGTGAGAACAGGATCAAATTCTATAAAATCATAAATATGGATGGGATGAGCACAAATGAGCCTGAGTGCAAGGGGGTAACATTAAAATTTTAAGGGCCCGCTTCAAAATAAATATAACTTAGTTTTTCTTTTAAAATAAAAGAGCAAATTGGGGGGTGGGTAGCTTATAATATGGCAGATAAATGAGGTAATGGGAAAAAATGGATCTACAGAAATTAATGAAATGTAATAGTAAGGAATGATGACTACACTGGGAAATGTATCTTCTTAAAGAGAAGAGACCCTAACAACCTAACAAAATAGATTGTGACTAGTGTGTTTAGATGCAATATATTTCCCAATGTCCCTATCAGAAAAAGATGCAGCAGGCAGGGTGGCCCAGTAGTACGACTTAGGGCCAGATTAATTAGATCCTGGCTTGAAAAGACTGTGAATTCCTAAACTGAAAAGAAAAACAATTGAAGGAGTATTTAAGAAAAATCTCTCTGACTGGTAATATATACCACCAGATGCAGTATATATATACTACTAATATACATATATTCCACTAAGAAGTGAAGAGAGGGAGGCCTTGATTGTAATAGTGTTGGAAATGGAAGCAGAAAAAAAAAACGGTTCAAAAAATCATTGTGGAGTGAAAAATACCAGGGAGGAGAGACTACCACGTGCCAGACACCATACAGAAAGCTTTATATACGGATATTTTCTTTAATCCCCACAACAACACTACAAATTTGTTATTATCTAAATTTTGTTTTGTTTTGACATGGGCAGGCACCGGGAATCGAACCTGGGTCCTCTGGCATGGCAGGCAAGCACTCTGCCTCCTGAGCCACCGTGGCCCACCTTGTTATTATCTACATTTTAAACACAAGAAGACTAAGGTGCAGAGACCTTAAATAACTTAGCTGTCCCAAGTCACAAAAACAGTAAGTAATAGGGTGGGATTTCAAACTCAGATGGACATTCAAAATCGATAGCTGTTCCACTATTCCTTGCCATCTACTTCTCCTACAGAGCTTGGTGACTCATGAAGATTAAAGAGATAAAATCACTGAAAATAGCCCAAGCCTGAAGCTAGTGCTGTGAATGTCGATAAAATAGAACTGGCCCCTGGGAAATGGATGTTTAAATCATTTCTCTCTAGTTCTGGGCTTTCATTTACTCTAGTGGAATTGATCTGTCATAAAATCATTGCAGGGCAGGCCACGGTGGCTCAGCAGGCAGAGTTCTCACCTGCCAAACAAGATGCATCGTTTCCCGGTACCTGCCCATGCAGAAAAATAATAATAAAATAAATAAATAAATAAAATAAAATCATTGCAGCCTTCCTGAAAGTCAAAGGAGGCTTCCTGAGGGTCATTAGAAGCAGAGCTGGTCCAAAACTCTGAAACTATATTCTATGAATTTGCACCTTCCGTGGCCACCAGATTGGACTGATTCAGCATCCAAACCACAGGAATTGTGAGAACCAAATGGCCTGAGAAAGTCTATTTAGATGTTCACTTACAGCGGTCGGAAGGACAGATGCTAGGATCTTATACTCCTGGGTCAAATTCAAGCTCCTCTCTTTACAGTCTATGTAAACTTGAATTAGGTACTTCTCCCCTCCAAGCTCAGTTTCCTCTTCTGAAATATGAAACAATGAAATGTAACTCCCCATGGGCTATGGTAAAGTTTGAATAAAAGAAGGCAGAAAAAGCCCTCAGTATAATAAGCACTTTACAAATGCTTCTCCAGAAATGATGATGGTGATGATGGTGAAGGCGATGATGATGATGATATCGAAAATGATGGTGGAAGAGGGAAAAGAGTCCAATTTAAAAATGCAGAGATATTCTCTGAATATCTGAATTTCTGGGGTTTTGTTAGCCAATAGCTTGCTCTCTCCTTGCTACCATGTTTCTATACCAAGAAATAATAACAGACGCAAGATGAGACTCTTTAGCTGATTTATTTTTTTAAATAAAGAAGCTGGTTCTCTCAATTATAGGGTTTCTCAGACTTGAAACTGACTTCCTCAGCAGTTAGTCAGATTCAGAGCTTAAAATAGATCTTAAGAATGTGAAGCAGGTAACATCTGTTGATTTTATTTTGATTCACTGCTATTCTGTTTGCTTATTTGGCATAAGCCATAGTAGTTAATTTTTATCCATTCTTGGTTACTGTAGTTAATTTACATTAAAAAAATTTGTTGGTAATTATTTAGGTCACTTTTATATTTGAATAATCGACCTCTAACTAACTGATTATAGACAGTACTATATAGACATTCTTTTTTTAGGGCAGAAAACAATGAAGATTTACAATGTTTTTAGTAAATGATAATTGCCAATTCCAGGAAAGTTGTGGTGAAACAGGCACTCACTGCTGATAATATTGTGATTGCTACATCTCTTATGAAAGCAATGTGGCAACCATGAGCAGCAAGGTTTGTTCATTCTGTTTGATTTGGTCTGGAAATGATTCAACAAAAATCAAATGATACTGCACCATTGTTCTTTTACTGACTTAAACATGAACAGTCAACATTAAAAGAATGATTTACTTGTGATATAGCAATTCATGGACATTGTAATGAAAAATGTGAAGACTATGAAGAAGCATTGAAAATATCTGCTATAAAGTTAAGTGGAATAGAATACATAAGGAGAATATAAAATATTATAATACACTGCGGTTGAAACTATGTAAAACATTGGTTCTTCACCCTGGCTGTAAATCAGGTCACTTGCAGAACTTTCTAAAAATTCAGGTGCCTAGGCCCCACTGCAAAGAGGTCTAATCAACTGATCTAGAGTTGTCTACAGTTTGGTGATGAGATTATCAATAATTTAAATTTCTGTAGATTTTATTCAGTGTAACTATATCAACAATCCAAAAACACCTTCAAATTCTTACATCACAGTCATTAAGTCACATAGTTATTAAAGCAACACTTCAATTGAAATGAAAAATTGTTATATTAAATCCACATTTAAAACGATTGTCATTTCCTTACTAAACAGAGCCTTGGTTTCAATTAATTCACTGGAATAGGACTCTGGAAGAAAATAAAGGTTAGATTGTGGATGCTCCAAATACTCAGTGGGAAACCAGATGTAACCTCCATCCAAATATCCTCCAGGTTTCTCACACTCTCTAGCCCTGGTGCTAGTTCATGCCCATTAAAAACTTTGTTGAAAGACTGACAGGCCAAGCCTCTCGGCCCACATCCATCTATCCCTGACATTTCAAATATAAAAGGATCAAAAACTTTCATGGGCTTGAAAGCACGAACAAATAATGCTGTTAAGTATAGTCAGAGTCCTTGGCAACGAAGTCTAAATATTTCTACAGGTGAATTAGTCAACTTTGAATTATTAATTATGCGAATACTCATGAGTAGAGCCAACCCACTTGCTCTCTGCTGCTATTAACTCTGGGGCTCCTAAGGACAAGGCACGCCCACAAGGCACAGGACAAAACCTGGGATCAGGAGGCCGAGCTCCTCCTCCCCAGAGTATCCCTTGGGGAGGGTCCTCCCCCCAATGGCCGCCAACAGCTCCTGGTTGGCAGCAATTTAATAACAAGGACTAATTTTAGAACTGGACGTGTTTTTCACTTTTACTTTGTTCCCACCCGCTTTTCTACCAATCTCCCAGTCAACATGAATTTCTGCAGAGTGCACTTGCATTTCAAAAAGAGTTTAGCCTTCAGACACAATGGTCAAGCAAACAAACAAGGTCACGGACCTTGTTATGCTCCGTTCATGTGGCTCTTCCTCAGATTTCCGACCAAAGACCACAGAGATTAATAAGTGATACTAAAGTCACAGGGAATAAACAACCACTGAAATCACAAACCAAACTCCAGTCACTCTACTCATCTCATAATAATTTTAGTATCAGTGTCCTTTACACTGGAATTTTGATTAATTTTAATTTATTTTTTGCTTTTAAATGATAAATAATCTACCCTATAACGAAATGGTGATTAAAGTTTTCCTAAACTACCTCTGAAGTTTGTATTATATTTCCTAAGATGACTTTAAGAACACTATCTTAGAAAGTTAGCATTTTCTAGGTAAAAGTGATCACAACTTAAAAATAAATATTTAAAAGAAAGTTTAAATATATTTGTAACGTCTTCTTATAAAAATAACCGGAAACAAATATAACAACAACAATGGTTTTATTCCAGAAGTGAAGACAGAGATAATTATTATATTCTTTGCAATTTTCTGCTAACTGTTAAATTTCTCAAAGTTAAAAAATGGAAAGAAAGAAAAAGGAAAAGTTATAAACACAACAACTCATCCAGTTTTGAAGGAAACACAGAAGCAGAGACCATAAGATCTTTGTTCATAAATGTTCCAATACTAAGAGAACTTGAAGGTAATTTAAATATATTCTGCTGTGATCCATGACTACCATTAATTAGAAAAGCTTTCATGACTGATTGTTTTTGTTGTTGTTAATAAATAAACTTAGATGGTAATTTATAGGTCTGTTTAAAGATCATTAACCACTTGCCCTATAAACTTAATGAAAAGATTCTAGCAGTTGCTGGTAAGTGAAAATCAGTGAGAAATGGGGTAAATAAGATTTTTATTAAATGTTAATTTTTAGATTAAAAAAATCACATAGCATTTACAAACTTTTACTTATACAATTTTAACTAATACACTTCTTACATAGATCTGTATTAATTTAGCTAATTTTCAAACTCTTTCACTCTGGAGCTAAGAACAATGCAATTTATTTCCACTGAAATAATTGTGTGACCTTAGACAAATGAAATAACTCCTCTGAGCCATAGTTTCATCATTTTTAAAATAGGGACAAAAACAGCACCTCATTCAAAGTTTTTGTTATGAAGAGTAAATGTTATAGTCTCCATGGAAGGTTTAGCATGGTAACTGGCATAAGAGTAAGAACTCAAATGCTAGTGTTATTATTCAGTTCAACCTGGCTCCATTCCTGTAGCCCCACCCACTGCGCAACACACTGAAAAAGAAATAGATTTTCACTGTTATTTGTCCATTTGGTAAGAGAGTCTTATGGAAACTTAAAGAATCATGACATGACAAAATACTTACTATGGCATGAAATGCACCTGCAAAGATTTGTGATGCTGAGACTGGCAAGGTATCTTGTATCTATGAGCAACTAATTATAATTACTTTCAAATAAAATGAACACATGGATATTGAATATGCCTTTTCTCTGTTTCCCTATAGACACTCTCATGGAACTCCTTTGAGAATAAGATTTTGTACTTTGGGACTATATTAAGAAAACTACTCTGCAGTGGGAAGAGATGGCATGCCTTGAGGCAAACTGACCATCTAAGCCCAGAGTCGAAACTCTGAATGGAGGATACCTAAGCTTCCTCATCAAGTTTAAATTCCTTGCAATGGAGAAAAAATAAAACTTGGATGATATTTTTTAAATTATATTGCAATCTTAATACTATTAAAGGCATTTTACCATTCCAATTGCATATTAATAATTGAATTTAAAAATATTTTATGCTACCACTTTTAAAAGTAAAATTTCTATTAGAACTAATGGGTTAGAAGTAATCATAAAAATAGGAATTTTCACTTAAGATATATATCAGGATATTTGTAGTAAACGGTGTAGAAATTTAAGTTTATCAGTAGTGAAATTCATCAAAGTGCTGATTCCCTGACTGCCACTGCAATGGCTGCTTCTGTAAGAGATGATACATCCATTCCAAAGTTGAACAAGAATAAATGCAGAGCACTGCTTTTATTACCTGCCTTCGGTAATAACTAACTGATCACTGAGAAGGCATTGGGCTTTCATTTCGTGGCATAATGTACATAACTGCCTGGGGCCCCACAGTACCAATGCAAAAATCACAAATGGTTGGTTAAGTTTCTACATTGAGGCTTTTAAGGGCACTAATGTCTGTATATTTTATTAACATAGAACAGGGGTTAAGCAAGGTGATACACAGTGGTTGGGACATGGGCTCTGAAGCAAAACTATATACACTCAGATCCCTGCTGAGCAGCTTTATAGAGGGTTGACTGCAGGAACGCTACTTAAATCCTTTGTGCCCCAATGTCTTCAACTGTTAAATGGCAATAATAACTACCTACTCATATGGGAGTGGCCATGCTTAACTATGTTAGATATATATATGTAAAGGGCTTTGAACAGTGCCTGATTAATAAACCCTTCATATGCATTTCTAATAATAAATTTGTGAATACTCCTATCCCTTCAAAACATGTATGACTTGCCTCACCTCTGACTTAGAGTTCGTTTTTGAACTATCTCTCTCATTCAAGTCAATCTAGAAAATGGTTTTTAAAGGCCTGCAATGTTTTTCCAGCTTTGCTTTTCCTGCAGGGCTAGGGAGAAAGAAAATATTTTTCAATTAAAAATCTCAAAATCTCAAATTTCTACTATAGAAAAATAAATTCGGACAAAATAGGTTTGAAAACTGGACCTTTTTAATGTTGAGCAAAAGATGATGCTGGCAGGGGGTCAAAAGCAGTACTTGGTATTGCCAACCAAAGGCCAGTCAAGCCTCAAGTCCAGATCCTCCTACCCAGTTTCTTTTTCTCTTCCTTTCCCTTCCTTCATTATAAGAGGACTTGGGATGAGCACTGCAAAAGACTTTCTGCTTTCCAATGCTGATCTTTTTGAGAATGCAATTATCTCTTTAAACACCAATGTTAACAAAGTTACCTCTGCTCCATAATTATAATGACAATAATAACAGCTTTCACTTATGAAATACTTACTATGCATCAGGCACCTTGCTGGGGATTTTACATATTTTATCACATTTTATGCTCATGACAACTCTATAAGATTGACTCAATGTAACCAGCAGAGCCAAGATTTGAACACAGGTAGTTGGATTGCAGACTCTCCACACTGATTGTTACATTGCTGCTCAAAAAAGAATTTTGATGCTATTCCCTTATGTCCCCTGAGTAAGGATTCCTCAACCTCAGCTACTGCAAGAAATTCTTGTGGGGTTGGGACATTCCCATTTTAATTAAATTCCTAGAGAACAAGGGAAAAAAATCTATGACATTGTCTCTGATTCAAAAAAGTCTATACTTTCTTGATGATGCAGGATACTAGAGGCCAATCCAAAAAAAATAATAAAAGGGTAGATTAAAATAAAATTAAAATTATATTAAAAGTTTAAAGTTTAATATTTCTTATTTTAAATTCAACAGCACTAATTTTAAAACCACTGATATAAAGAAATGAGAAATTTCAAGGAAGACTTCTTTTGTGACTCATGTTATATATTCTATATTAATAAAAGTTTGCTATATATTTTAGGGAAGGAACAAAGGAAAGGAAGCCTTCTCCTGGAGGAGAAACAATTGCATAAAAGTACAATCTTAAAAATGGTACTACATATACAGGGCAAGAATCAGATGAAATAACAAGCCATACTAAGAAATAGGAAGACATGGTTCAATCAAGAGCAAAAATTAAAATTTCAGAGGATACACAGAAGTCGGAACAACTAAACAAAAAAGTCCAAACAAACATCCTAAATCAATTCCAGGAGATGAAAGAAAATACGGATATAGAGCTAAAGGATATTAAGAAGACAATGTGTGAACATCAAGAAGAATTTGAAAATTAAAAAAAAACATAATACTTAGATTGTAAGCTCTTATAGCAGTCACATTTAGTCTGGAGTGGCAATTATTTCTAGATTTTGAGAGGCTATTTTACATATGTATACCCTGGTATTTACAGATAAGAATGAAGGGGTTAAGGTAATTTAGAATACAAAGGTAAAGAAATTGTCTGCATTTTAGAACTTCACCTACTCTATAAAACCAAAGGAAGAAAGGTTTATATCGTTCAAAACTTGAACTTTCTGTAGCACATAATCCAACTCAACCTGCTGGATAGATCAGTTAAACAATCCAAACACAGGGAGCCCAGAATAAGAATGAGGGCCTTTAATCCTGTATAGCACAATGTAATGCCTGGATACATCCCAGAGTATATTAAGCAGATAATCAAAAAATATTGGCAAAGTTCCTTGAAGGATGGGAGAAAAAATATGGAACTATTAAACTTTACCACTGGGGAAACCCCTGACACTGTGTCAAACATTAGGGACACCCAAATCAATAGGACAAGCCCCTGATCTTAAGGCTTGCTCTTGTGAAGCTTATGTATGTAGCAGAGAAGTTAGCCTACCTAAAGGTATGCTTAAGTGTCACCTCTGGAGGACACGTTTTGTTGCTCAGATGTAGCCTCTCTCTCTCACACCCAAATCTGCAAGTGAAATCATTGTCCTCCCCACTATGAGGGATGTGACATCCAGGGATGAAAGTCTCCCTGGAGGTGTGGGAGATGAGTCCCAGGGTGAGCCTGGCCCTGGCACCATGAGATCAACAATGTCATCCTGACCAAAGAGGGAAAAGAAATGTAACAAATAAGGGTTCAGTGGCTGAGAGAGTTCAAATAGAGTCAAGAGGCTACTCTAGAGGTCATTCTCATACAAGCTTCAGTTAGACATTGCTACTTATCATAACTTGCCAAACCTCAACCAAAACCATTCCTGCCAATCCTAAAGAACATCTAGGACAGTATAAAAGATTCTGCAAAGTTCCATGCACTAGGGTAACTTTCCAGAAACCTACAACCTCCAGATGGGTCCCTAGACCAGATAAGTCCTGAAATGCAGAGGGGCCAGGCTCTTCAGAACATCAACTAATTCCATCCCCCTATCCTATATTATCAACAGTCCCTTCCAGCACCAAAAAACTAGAATGGGCATAGCCCAAATACCCCTAAAGAGTGGGAGAAAGACCAAAGGTGATGGTAGAGTTATAAAGAGAAGGCAGTGTTTAACAAATGAGTAGGGTTATTGAATCATTATATTGATGTTTCTTTTATTCTCCAGTGTCTTGGAGCAGCTTGAAATAAAAATCTAAAAATATGCAATTGTAGCCCATATCAAACTCTGAAATCTGTTCTACAACTAATTGTTGTAATCTGCTGTGAAATTTATTGCTTTTTGTATATATGTTATTTTTCACAAAAAAGGAAAAAAGTGATTGTGATGATAAATCCATGGCTATATGATGATATTGTGAACCACTGATTGTACACTTTGGATGATTACATGGTATGTGAACAAATAATATATATCAGTAAAAAAATAATAAGAAAAATAAGAAATTTAGGGGACTCTAAACCATGAAAAGATTATGGGACAAAGTTGCTATATTTAAAAATGAATAAGTAGTTAAGTCATAATAAATAAGAAAATCAAACACAAGTTTGAATTTCATCATGACATCATGGCAGTATTTCTTTTAGGTTGGTATTATAACTTTATTACAATAATGCTATAGGTTAATAGAAACAGCAAAGAACCAAAGAATTAAAATGTAAGCTATGTAAAATCTCAACTAAAACCCAAAAGTGTCTAATGTATTCCTTCACTAGCTAACTAAAAGTCTAAGAAAGACAAGTAAAAGTACTGCAAAATAATTGGCAAAAAAATAAAAAATAACAGAAATTATGGGGATGAAAGTCATAATAAAAGGACTTAAAATATACTAGAGGCATAAAAGTTCAGATTTAAACAGGCAGAAGAAAGAACCAGCAAAGTAGAAGACAAGACCATTGAAATCATAGTCAGAAGAAAAGCTAGAGAAAAAATTTAGAAATAAATTAATAGTGCCTCAGATATATGAATTACAGCATGAATCATCCAAACATACACATCATGGGTAACCTAAAAGGAGAAAAGAAGGGAAAAGGGGCAGAATGAATATTTGAGGAAAAAATGGCCCCAAATTTCCCAACTGTTATGAAAAACATGAATATACATGTGGAAGAAGTGCAAACTACTCCAAATATAATAAACCCTAAGAGACCTACTCCATGACACATATAACCAGAACATCAAATGCCAATGATAAGCAATTTGCAAAATTTTCTTTTTGAAAAAGAAACCCAATTTATCACATACAGGAGATCTTTAATAAGACTAAGTGCCAATTTCTCATTGGAAACCACGGAGGTAAGAAGCCAGTGATGTATTTCAGGTATTGAAAGGGAAATGCTGCCTACCAAAAACTGTCCTTCAAAAGTGAGGGAAGTGTTTAAAATATTTACAGGTAAACAGAAACTGAGTGTTTCTCACCAAAACATCTGCCCTGCAAGAATTACTAAAGGGAGTTCTGAAGCTTGAAAGGAAAAGACAGGTGAGAGTGGCTTGGAGTAGAATAAAGAAATGAGTATCTTCAGTACAGGTAACTGAATGGGTAAATGCAAAACCCAACAGTACGGTATTATCAATATACAATTCTACTCTTTAATTCCTATGAGTTGAAATAAAGTTGAACAAGAATGGGGCATATTTTCTGATAATGACAGGCAAAGTGTAAAGAGGGACAGTGTGGCAAAAAATATATATAAAAAGGGGAAACAGAGGAATATGGGAGCAGAGAGCATGTATGTTGTTGAAACTGAGTTGGTATATTTCAGATTAGTAGGTTATAGACATAGATTATGTACCACAAACCCCAGGGTAACCACAAAGAAAGTATTTAAAAATATACAGAAACAGAAATGAGAAAGGGATCAGCTATATGAATCATAAAAGATTAACTATATGAAAAAAGAAATTGCAATAAAGGATGACACAAAAAGACATGACATATAAAAAACAAAAGACAAAACAGGAGAAGTTCTTTATGGTGATAACAATGAAAGTTAATGGGTTAAACTCCCAAGGTACAGATTGGCAGGATGGATTTATAAAGCACCATCCAACAATATGTTGATTACAAAAGACTCACCTGAGACCCAAAGACATAAATAGGTTGAAAGTGAAATGATAGAAAAGAATAATCCATGCAAATAGTAAAAGAAAATTTCTTTTATGAGCTGGGGTAGCTATACTAATATTGGAAAAACAGATTTTAAGTCAAAAGCTGCTACAAAAGATAAAGAAGGACACTATACATTAATAAAAGGGTCAATCCACCATAAAGAAAGAGCAAACATAAATATTTATGTACCTAACCACAGTGCCCTAAAATACATGATGCAAACACTGGCAACACTGAAGGTAGAAACAGTTCTACAATAATAGCTAGAGACTTCAATACACCACTCTCATAAATGGATAGAACATCTAGACAGAAGATCAATAAGGAAACAGAGAACTTTCCAATAATGAAAGGACCAGGAACAGATAGTTTTACAAGTGAATTAATATCAAAGTTGTTCAAACTCTTCTAAAAATTGAATAGGAATAATCACTACCTAACTCACTCTATGAGGCTAATACCACCCTAATACAGACCAGTTCCTCTTATGAATATCAATGCAGAATATATAGAAAAATCCTACAACTCAACAATAAAAAGACAAATAACCTAATAAAAAATGGGCAAACACTTAGACATGTCTCCGAAAAAGGATATACAAATGATAAAAAGCACAGGAAAAGATGTTCAACATAATTAGTTATTAGGGAAATGCAAAACCACACTGAGAAACCATCTCACACCCACTGGAATGTGTTAGAATGGCTACAAAATTGTAAGTCTTGGAGAGGCTGTGGAGAAAAAGGAACATTCACTCACTGTTGGTGGAATGTAAAATGGTGCAGACGCTGTGGAAGACCATTTGGCAGTTCTTCAGAAAGCTAAGTATAGAATTACCACAAGACTCAGCAATCCCTCTACTAGGTGTATACTCAAAAGAATTGAAAGCAGGGATTTGAACAGATACTTGCACACTAATGCTCATAGTGGCATTATTCATAATTGCCAAATGAGGGAAGCAACCCAAGTGTTCAGCTACCAAAGAATGGATAAACTAAATGTGGTATATACATACAATGGGATACATATTTTTTTTCGTACAATGGGATATTATTCAGCATTGAAAAGGAATGAAGGGGTGGCCATGGTGGCTCAGCAGGCAGAGTTCTTGCCTGCCATGCTGGAGACCTGGATTCGATTCCTGGTGCCTGCCCATGCAAAAAAAAGATGGACTGAAGTTCTGATTCATGCAAAAACATGGATGAACCTTGAAGAAATTCAGTTTAGTAAAGGACAGATATTCTATGATCTCACTGACACAAAATAATTCGAATAAGCAAATTCATAGAGTTAGAATCTTGAATACAGGTTGCCAAAGACTGAGTTGGATGTAGGGAATGGAGAATAAATGTTTAAATTGTACAGAACTTCTGTTTGAGTCAATTACAAAATTTTGGCTCTAGATGGTGGTGGTAGCACAATATTGTGTGTGTAATTAACAGCACTTAATCTTATATATGAATGTGGTTTTAAAAGGGAAATTTTAGATCATATATACATTACTAGAATAAAAATTATGAGATGAAACAGGACTGTACAACACAGTAATCCCTATTGTAGATAATGGACTATGGTAAATAAGGACAATCACTAAAAACATCCTTTCACGAATTATAACAAATGTAAAACACTAATGCAAGGTGTTAATAATAAAGTGGTATATGAAGGAAAAATACACCCTAACATAAACAGTGCATACATAGTTAATAGTACAATTATAATATTCTTTCATCAACTGTGACAAAGGTGCCACACTAATGCAAAGTGTTAATAACAGAGGGGAAGTTATATGGGAATGCTAAATTTTCTACGTGATTTTTCTGTAAACTTACAGCTTCTCTCATTAAAAGTAAATAAATATATAATTAAGCTGCCCTGAATTATGCAGTCCTCTAGTTATGATGAGCAGGAAAGTACCAGCCATTCAAGAACTCAGTCCTGCAGTGCTCTTCTGCTACACATTTGATAATGCTTTTTCAATCCGAAAGGAACAGGAATGAACATAATGATCAGCACAGATGGCAAAAAAGCAAAAGGCTTACTTCTTTGCCCAAGATTACACTACACAAAGCAAAACTCAGATGCCTAATACTCTTTTCGATTAGATCAAGGCCTTACTCTCTCAAGGAAGAGAATAAACACATGTAGTTCAGGAAAAAACCATAATCAGTGTATGTTTATAATTGTATTGCTATCATACTATAGCAAATGTCCACTAACACACAGAAGGCTCTGTGAAACAGAGGTGTTTACAAAAAAAAGCAGTAGATTGAGGCATAAGAGCACAGATTTTGGACAAGCCTGCCTGGATGAATATTTCAGCTGCATCACTTACTAGTTGTGGGACATCTGGCAATTACTAACCTCCTCATGTTTCAATTTTATCATCTATTAAATAGAGATATAGAGGGGAGCAAGAGTAGTTCAGTGGTAGAATTCTCACCTGCCATGTGGGAGACCAGAGTTGGATTCCCTGCCCATGTACTTCCCAAACAAACAAGCAAACAAACAAATGAAAAGCCAAACAAAACCTCAACAAATGGGCCTGCCATAAGGGGATGATACTCACATGGAAAAAGAATGAAATGTGACCCCCGCCACACAGCATAAAAGGCAAAAAAAAAAAAAAATAGAGATACAGGGATATCTATGTCATAGAATTGTAATAAAGGTCAAATCAGTTAGTCACAAGTTGAACCACACAAAATTTCCATTTTTATAGGCGAAATATCATCAAATATGAGCAATTTCACGTAATTCAATAGAAAACAGTGAAAGCGCTTATCAGTGCCAGGCACAAAGTGGTAGAAGAGTAACAGTCATTCTTCTTCTTCTTATTATTATTATTACGTCTCAGCACACTACACTAGGGTGAATGAAAAAAATTACCTTAACCTAAAATAAACTTTATTTCCCTTCCAGGTAAACTATTATGCAAGCCAATATGGTAGACCAATTTTTACTTTTCTACTGAAAATATTACTAGAACAAATCCCAAACAAACCTCTTAATGAACTCTGAAAAAAACAAAGGTAAATGCTCATGTATTCAGCACGTGAGGCCTGGAAGGGAATGCTCGGTTCAGAAGACAAGCTGGTGCTTCTTAATGTTCACAGAACATGAAAGCATTCAAAAGCTAGATGCCCATCGTGTGTCTGAAAGGCTCACTTCACAGTGCATACATGAAAGGACAGACCTAAATTAAAAATAGAATTCTTATTATTCTGTCTACTCCCACTTCCTGAAGAATCTCACCTAAAAATAGAGCCATGCCAACCTTACAAACATAATTACTTTTCCTTGGTAAATCCATTAAAATGTGCTCAAGATATTGCATGTCTCTCTTAAAATTTATTTACTTGGTTTATTTGAAGAATGGAAAGAAAATAAATTAATCAGAACTCTATTTTTCAGTATTTAATGATATGATCACTACTTAGTGGACTGTCTCAGATTGGGTTAATATTATCACCCTTTCTTTTTTGAGTTGCAAAGTTCAAATATCTGACCAAATTTGTAATATGAATACACAGGAACGCCTTCAAATAAGATTTAGTTGCAAGAACCATATTGGTAAAGGTGCAATATTTTTGAAACTCTCAAAGTATAAAAGTATCAATTCCTATAAAAGATTAGACTTCAGTTAGTTTCTCGTTATGAAAGAGAAAATAAAATCTTGAGATTTAAAATTTAGTTTTGGGCGGTGCGACAGTGGCTCAGTGGCAGAGTTCTTGCCTGCCATGCTGGAGACGCAGGTTTGGTTCCCGGTGCCTGCCCATGCAAAAAAAAAAAATTAATTCACATAAAACATATTTAATATTCAGGATAATGAATGAAAGACTATTTAATTTTCCTACAGTACTAAGCTCTTTCCTAAAAAATATTTTCAGAGATAGGATGTAAAATGAGAATTTAGCCATTATATTAATGATGCTCCCTATTCAATCTTTTCAGGATAAATTTGAGGACATTCTAAATCCATTTTCTCACTCCTAGATTGAAACCACCTCCCGCTGGGAGTATCTGTGCTCTCCAAGTATTAGCAACCAGATGACCTCAGACCTTGATTATGGAAAAAAATAACAATCATGTGCCCCAAATATGAACATTGTTTATGTGTAAAGTATATACTAATATTTCCAGTATATTCTAAAGTATGTACATGTATGAATTTTTATTAATTCATATACTTTGCTCTGAGTGTGTTTAAGGAAGAATTTCAGCATGAATAGTAGCTTCAATCTGCACCTTCTTGGAAGAATTCTTTTCAAGATATTTGATCATTTTGTGGATGTTTAATTATAAAAGAGTCTGCAAATTTAGGCACAACCTAACTGCAATACCTTAAATATGCTGCAAATGAATAAACAAGTAAGGTCCCCACTGCCACCATTCCATATCATGGAGTTTATTCTCCTTCCTCTAGAAACTTGTTAGCAAACTTGATATATGACCATTTAGCATATGGAATGACTTGGGTCAATCCATACATTAAATATTTATATTTTACATTTATTTTGTTATTTTAAATATTTGTGGTTTTCATTTCTTTTGTGCTTTAACTATTTGGATTATTTTTTTTAATTTTAAGACAAGACACATTGAAGTTATTATGATACTTTCATTCCACATGCCTATAGATCATCTTGCACACCTCTGAAGGCAAGCCCCCTACTCTGAAAACCACAGTCCTAGAAAATGAAACATAAACTCTTCAACCCATATTACCTTTCACAGGCCTATCCCACTTATCTAGCTGTACTTTTCTGTATTACCACAAGTGAGTACCACATGGCAAGCAAACTGGTTGTTATGACAGAACAAGCATCTGTGCAGAACATTCTCTGGTTGGGAATTTAGTCTACATAGTATGTTGGCACTCAGTAGTCAGGAAGCCAGATATACTTACAAGACAAGGTCTGAATAAGAACAGCAAACCAGGAACCGCAGCCAGGCAGAAATTTGAGCATATAGTTCATAGGAGTTCAGAGACAAAAGGTAGAAAAGAAAAATAGAAGACAGCCCCAAGGCAAAATGGCAAAGCTTTGGGAATGGTCAAAAGGTCAAGCAGTCAGGAAAGGAGATCCACAAGGGTTGGTGAACGGACAAGGAAACAGATGTGAGGTCCAAACAACAAAGCAATTTAATACTGAAGCAATTTTCTGTTATGGCCAGGAAGTTTCTTACACGTTTCCTACTGGATACTTTCCCAGAACTTGGCTAGTCTGACCCTGTGTATAGCAGCAGGCACTGGAGTGAAGAGATGGGACCAAGGGAAATATTCCTCACCCTAAAGAACAAGGCTTTCCATAGCCTGTACCTCTGCTATGACACTTCCATTCTCTTGGAATATCCTACTTTCCTATTCATCATTCTAAATCACACTCAGATCTTACCTCCCCTCCTTAGTTCTTTAACAATCTCAATTCAAAATTCTCCGAACTCCCTAGCAAGTATTCGTTCCCCTGATCATTTTAACACAATTACGTGCAGTTCCTTGCACTTATTATTATTATTATTATTATTGCATTTCATGCATCAGCTTCCCCAAATAAATTCCAAGTTATCTAGAGAGCTGTGGATTCATGTACACCTATTTTTTTTTTTTAGTAGTGAATGCTTCTTAAATGTTTGAGAATTCCCTGAACACTATGATATGACCCTTTACCCAGACAAATGCACCAAAAGGCATGTGTACAAAATGTAGCATATAATTATACAATTTAAGGTGGTTCAGAGACCATCACTTTAGCCCAACTTCTTTAACAAAAATATCCCAATAAGTCCTGAAGCAATTTTTATTGTTTGGGAAAGGGTTTTTCACTATTTTTTGTCAATAGGATGTGAATGTTCTCTGAGCAACATTATATTTAAAAACTAGTAATGGATTGACTCAAACTTTAACCTCTTCTTGCTTTTATTGTTTTCAGTGTGAATGACTCAAACTTGGCCCTTTCATTCCTTTCAGAATTATTTTTACACGATTAGTTAGATGCATTATATGGTCACACACTTCTAAAGATCCTTATTAGAGAAAATAATTAGGAGCTTGGCAAATTGTAGCAGCTTTCCAATAATAATATCACCTTCCTCTTCCTCCTCCTCCTCCTCCTCCTCCTGGTCATCAGTCATGAGCATTTCCTAAGGGCCAAGCGCTCTGAATATATTAACTTATTTAAAGTTCACAACAACCCCATGAAGTTAGTGTCATTGTGTTCTCTAGTTCACAGATAGGGAATTGAGGAACAGAGAACTTGAGAAATTTATTGAAGGTCACAGAGATGGTAAGCAGAGGAACCGGGATTGAAGCACAGACAGCTACTTGCCTCCTGAACTTGGAGTTAATTATGAGCTCTTCCTGTACCTACGACCCACACGCAAAATGTTTTAGAGACTCTTGAAACTGTCATCATGTCATTCTCTCCCTGCATGCACATGCTGCTTCTCCTTATGAAGAGCATACATCCCCTCTTCTTGAATCTGGACTTGCTTCATATCTCATTCTTCACTGGTAAAAAAGCATTTCCTAAGGGCTAAGTCGCAGAAATTATGTTCTAGGACTTCCAAGGATAACCATAAGAAGCTGCGACCCCTTGGGTCTCCTGAAGCACTCATTCTCAGAACTCAGCTGCCAAGAGGGAGAAGGGCAGCCCACTCGGAGGGATCATGTAGGGGCTCTGGTCCACAGCCTCAGCTGAGCTCCCAGCAGCCGGCCCACAGCAACTCCTGGCCATGTGAGTGAGACATCTTGGCCGTTTACTTAAGCCAACCTGAACCTCCAGCCCACTGGTATTCAGTGGCAGCTGCCCCAGTCAACTTCTGAATGTGACCACGTGCGAGGCATCAAGTGATAAATGACAGAATCAGGAGAGGTATTAAGTCATTGTTTAAAGCAACTACTTTAGGGTAGTTTGTTATGTAATAGTAGATAAGCAGAACATTGAAGACAGTCCTTTTTGTGAGGTTTTTTTTTCAATATTTCAAACAATTTGCTTTCCCCTGTCCTCTTGAGGAAAACACTGAAAATCATTGTTGTTGATTTTCTCTTTCTCTGCCTTAGAAGATCTGGTCTTCATGTTATATTTTCTTCTTGAGCTGATATATTACAAATATAAAGGTAAATTGGAGAATCTTATCCCTAAATTGCTGCAGAGACACAGCACTTCAACTTAGCAAATAATAAACGAGATAAATGCTTCTCAATATTGCCTTTTTAACTACTTTAAGCTGGGCTAGTGATTAGAGTTGGTTATTATTTTTGTAAAGGCTAAAGACAAAATGTACTGGGAAATGCAGCGACAAAAAAGAAATCCTTTTCTGTCACCATTTACTCTGTACCTTCTGGTACAACTGAAAAGAAGTGAAAACTTAACTATTGGTAAATATCACAAGTTTAAATAAAAAGAAAAGTTAATTTACCTTACAGTAAAATAATATATACCCTTGATTTCAAAGTAAAGGTGAGTGAAAAAAGACTTCTGTACCAAAATATAATAGATACAGATTTCATCACTTACATGAAATATAATGGATCAGAATAGGGAATACTGAACACAATTTATGAAACAGATTATTATTCACCTACAAGGTAGATTAACATTCATTTATTAATTTATCCACAAATTCCATAAACACTTATATGTGCCTACTATTGAACACCCAGCAGAAAGAGAAGGGATGTAGACATAAGTAAAACACTATCTCTGCCTTAGAAAACCTCAAAGAATAGAAAATATTTAACAATCTCCTAGTCAAGTCCAGAAAGATTACTGAGTAGGAATTCGTCAGGCAAAGAAAGGGGAGAAGTTGCAACAAGCAGCAGGCCCCACAAGGGCAAAGCTGTGAGATAAGTGGAGTATGAGGCTAGGGACAGGAGAAGTCGTGAGAAGGGGGAAGGATGGACGACGGGACTGAACAGCTTGGTGCCAGAGCATGCGCTGAGTTAAGGAGTTCCGACTTCATCTTGGAGGCAGTGATGAAGCACGGTTAGTTTTAAAGTAGCAAATTAGTAAATTAGTTTGGAGTCGGCAAACAAAATTAGTGTTTATTAATTTGTGATTATTTAACCAGGGACTTTTACAAAAAACTATACTGAGAAATATCCACACACAGAGAGTCCAACCATATTATATCAATGACTCACAATATCATCATGATGATCATTTTAAGAATATTTGCATCTCTCCAGGAAAACAAATAAAAAGAACTCATACATCTCATACCCCTTATACCATCCTCTCATTTCAATCTAACCAATTTTTACCCTTTACCTCTCCCTGTTATTTATTTTTTTTAATCCTCATTTTTTTTCCACTCATCTGTCCATACCCTGGATAAAAGGAACATTAGAGACAGGTTTTCACAATCACATTGTCATACATAAAAGCTATATAGCTATATAGTCTTCTTCAAGAATCAAGGCTATTCACCAAGGACTTTGCTTTTTAATTTTATTTTTTAAATACCAAAAAAACACCAAACAAACACAAACATTCCTATTTTGATCATTCCATTCTACATATATAATCAGTAATTCACAATATCATCACATAGTTGCATATTCATCATCATGATAATTTCTTGGAACATTTGCATCTATTCAGAAAAAGAAATAAAACGAAAATAGGAAAAAAAGATTCATACATACCATACCCCTTATCCCTCCCTTTCATTGATCACTAGCATTTCAAACTACATTTATTTTAACATTTGTTTCCCCTATTGTTTATTTTTATTCCATATATTCTACTCATCTTTTGACAAGGTGGATAAAAGTAGCATCAGACACAACATTTTCACAATCACACAGTCATACTGTGAAAGCTATATCATTATATAATCATCTTCAAGAAACATGGCTATTGGAACACAGCTCTACATTTTCAGGCAATTCCCTCCAGCCTCTCCATTACATATTGATTAACAAGGTGATACCTACTTAA